>JANDEH010000035.1:1800000-2036515 GCA_024610705.1 Tetragnatha versicolor | reverse complement strand
CAAATCGTCCGGTAAGTTTCCTACTTAGGGAACCCCACTAGGTAGCGGGGAGATTTCTGCGCCAGAGGGCGGTAATCATCGCGTACGTTCCAGGGAACCCCGGTTCGAACAAATCGTCCGGTAAGTTTCCTACTTAGGGAACCCCACTAGGTAGCGGGGAGATTTCTGCGCCAGAGGGCGGTAATCATCGCGTACGTTCCAGGGAACCCCGGTTCGAACAAATCGTCCGGTAAGTTTCCTACTTAGGGAACCCCACTAGGTAGCGGGGAGATTTCTGCGCCAGAGGGCGGTAATCATCGCGTACGTTCCAGGGAACCCCGGTTCGAACAAATCGTCCGGTAAGTTTCCTACTTAGGGAACCCCACTAGGTAGCGGGGAGATTTCTGCGCCAGAGGGCGGTAATCATCGCGTACGTTCCAGGGAACCCCGGTTCGAACAAATCGTCCGGTAAGTTTCCTACTTAGGGAACCCCACTAGGTAGCGGGGAGATTTCTGCGCCAGAGGGCGGTAATCATCGCGTACGTTCCAGGGAACCCCGGTTCGAACAAATCGTCCGGTAAGTTTCCTACTTAGGGAACCCCACTAGGTAGCGGGGAGATTTCTGCGCCAGAGGGCGGTAATCATCGCGTACGTTCCAGGGAACCCCGGTTCGAACAAATCGTCCGGTAAGTTTCCTACTTAGGGAACCCCACTAGGTAGCGGGGAGATTTCTGCGCCAGAGGGCGGTAATCATCGCGTACGTTCCAGGGAACCCCGGTTCGAACAAATCGTCCGGTAAGTTTCCTACTTAGGGAACCCCACTAGGTAGCGGGGAGATTTCTGCGCCAGAGGGCGGTAATCATCGCGTACGTTCCAGGGAACCCCGGTTCGAACAAATCGTCCGGTAAGTTTCCTACTTAGGGAACCCCACTAGGTAGCGGGGAGATTTCTGCGCCAGAGGGCGGTAATCATCGCGTACGTTCCAGGGAACCCCGGTTCGAACAAATCGTCCGGTAAGTTTCCTACTTAGGGAACCCCACTAGGTAGCGGGGAGATTTCTGCGCCAGAGGGCGGTAATCATCGCGTACGTTCCAGGGAACCCCGGTTCGAACAAATCGTCCGGTAAGTTTCCTACTTAGGGAACCCCACTAGGTAGCGGGGAGATTTCTGCGCCAGAGGGCGGTAATCATCGCGTACGTTCCAGGGAACCCCGGTTCGAACAAATCGTCCGGTAAGTTTCCTACTTAGGGAACCCCACTAGGTAGCGGGGAGATTTCTGCGCCAGAGGGCGGTAATCATCGCGTACGTTCCAGGGAACCCCGGTTCGAACAAATCGTCCGGTAAGTTTCCTACTTAGGGAACCCCACTAGGTAGCGGGGAGATTTCTGCGCCAGAGGGCGGTAATCATCGCGTACGTTCCAGGGAACCCCGGTTCGAACAAATCGTCCGGTAAGTTTCCTACTTAGGGAACCCCACTAGGTAGCGGGGAGATTTCTGCGCCAGAGGGCGGTAATCATCGCGTACGTTCCAGGGAACCCCGGTTCGAACAAATCGTCCGGTAAGTTTCCTACTTAGGGAACCCCACTAGGTAGCGGGGAGATTTCTGCGCCAGAGGGCGGTAATCATCGCGTACGTTCCAGGGAACCCCGGTTCGAACAAATCGTCCGGTAAGTTTCCTACTTAGGGAACCCCACTAGGTAGCGGGGAGATTTCTGCGCCAGAGGGCGGTAATCATCGCGTACGTTCCAGGGAACCCCGGTTCGAACAAATCGTCCGGTAAGTTTCCTACTTAGGGAACCCCACTAGGTAGCGGGGAGATTTCTGCGCCAGAGTGCGGTAATCATCGCGTACGTTCCAGGGAACCCCGGTTCGAACAAATCGTCCGGTAAGTTTCCTACTTAGGGAACCCCACTAGGTAGCGGGGAGATTTCTGCGCCAGAGGGCGGTAATCATCGCGTACGTTCCAGGGAACCCCGGTTCGAACAAATCGTCCGGTAAGTTTCCTACTTAGGGAACCCCACTAGGTAGCGGGGAGATTTCTGCGCCAGAGGGCGGTAATCATCGCGTACGTTCCAGGGAACCCCGGTTCGAACAAATCGTCCGGTAAGTTTCCTACTTAGGGAACCCCACTAGGTAGCGGGGAGATTTCTGCGCCAGAGGGCGGTAATCATCGCGTACGTTCCAGGGAACCCCGGTTCGAACAAATCGTCCGGTAAGTTTCCTACTTAGGGAAGCCCACTAGGTAGCGGGGAGATTTCTGCGCCAGAGGGCGGTAATCATCGCGTACGTTCCAGGGAACCCCGGTTCGAACAAATCGTCCGGTAAGTTTCCTACTTAGGGAACCCCACTAGGTAGCGGGGAGATTTCTGCGCCAGAGGGCGGTAATCATCGCGTACGTTCCAGGGAACCCCGGTTCGAACAAATCGTCCGGTAAGTTTCCTACTTAGGGAACCCCACTAGGTAGCGGGGAGATTTCTGCGCCAGAGGGCGGTAATCATCGCGTACGTTCCAGGGAACCCCGGTTCGAACAAATCGTCCGGTAAGTTTCCTACTTAGGGAACCCCACTAGGTAGCGGGGAGATTTCTGCGCCAGAGGGCGGTAATCATCGCGTACGTTCCAGGGAACCCCGGTTCGAACAAATCGTCCGGTAAGTTTCCTACTTAGGGAACCCCACTAGGTAGCGGGGAGATTTCTGCGCCAGAGGGCGGTAATCATCGCGTACGTTCCAGGGAACCCCGGTTCGAACAAATCGTCCGGTAAGTTTCCTACTTAGGGAACCCCACTAGGTAGCGGGGAGATTTCTGCGCCAGAGGGCGGTAATCATCGCGTACGTTCCAGGGAACCCCGGTTCGAACAAATCGTCCGGTAAGTTTCCTACTTAGGGAACCCCACTAGGTAGCGGGGAGATTTCTGCGCCAGAGGGCGGTAATCATCGCGTACGTTCCAGGGAACCCCGGTTCGAACAAATCGTCCGGTAAGTTTCCTACTTAGGGAACCCCACTAGGTAGCGGGGAGATTTCTGCGCCAGAGGGCGGTAATCATCGCGTACGTTCCAGGGAACCCCGGTTCGAACAAATCGTCCGGTAAGTTTCCTACTTAGGGAACCCCACTAGGTAGCGGGGAGATTTCTGCGCCAGAGGGCGGTAATCATCGCGTACGTTCCAGGGAACCCCGGTTCGAACAAATCGTCCGGTAAGTTTCCTACTTAGGGAACCCCACTAGGTAGCGGGGAGATTTCTGCGCCAGAGGGCGGTAATCATCGCGTACGTTCCAGGGAACCCCGGTTCGAACAAATCGTCCGGTAAGTTTCCTACTTAGGGAACCCCACTAGGTAGCGGGGAGATTTCTGCGCCAGAGGGCGGTAATCATCGCGTACGTTCCAGGGAACCCCGGTTCGAACAAATCGTCCGGTAAGTTTCCTACTTAGGGAACCCCACTAGGTAGCGGGGAGATTTCTGCGCCAGAGGGCGGTAATCATCGCGTACGTTCCAGGGAACCCCGGTTCGAACAAATCGTCCGGTAAGTTTCCTACTTAGGGAAGCCCACTAGGTAGCGGGGAGATTTCTGCGCCAGAGGGCGGTAATCATCGCGTACGTTCCAGGGAACCCCGGTTCGAACAAATCGTCCGGTAAGTTTCCTACTTAGGGAACCCCACTAGGTAGCGGGGAGATTTCTGCGCCAGAGGGCGGTAATCATCGCGTACGTTCCAGGGAACCCCGGTTCGAACAAATCGTCCGGTAAGTTTCCTACTTAGGGAACCCCACTAGGTAGCGGGGAGATTTCTGCGCCAGAGGGCGGTAATCATCGCGTACGTTCCAGGGAACCCCGGTTCGAACAAATCGTCCGGTAAGTTTCCTACTTAGGGAACCCCACTAGGTAGCGGGGAGATTTCTGCGCCAGAGGGCGGTAATCATCGCGTACGTTCCAGGGAACCCCGGTTCGAACAAATCGTCCGGTAAGTTTCCTACTTAGGGAACCCCACTAGGTAGCGGGGAGATTTCTGCGCCAGAGGGCGGTAATCATCGCGTACGTTCCAGGGAACCCCGGTTCGAACAAATCGTCCGGTAAGTTTCCTACTTAGGGAACCCCACTAGGTAGCGGGGAGATTTCTGCGCCAGAGGGCGGTAATCATCGCGTACGTTCCAGGGAACCCCGGTTCGAACAAATCGTCCGGTAAGTTTCCTACTTAGGGAACCCCACTAGGTAGCGGGGAGATTTCTGCGCCAGAGGGCGGTAATCATCGCGTACGTTCCAGGGAACCCCGGTTCGAACAAATCGTCCGGTAAGTTTCCTACTTAGGGAACCCCACTAGGTAGCGGGGAGATTTCTGCGCCAGAGGGCGGTAATCATCGCGTACGTTCCAGGGAACCCCGGTTCGAACAAATCGTCCGGTAAGTTTCCTACTTAGGGAACCCCACTAGGTAGCGGGGAGATTTCTGCGCCAGAGGGCGGTAATCATCGCGTACGTTCCAGGGAACCCCGGTTCGAACAAATCGTCCGGTAAGTTTCCTACTTAGGGAACCCCACTAGGTAGCGGGGAGATTTCTGCGCCAGAGGGCGGTAATCATCGCGTACGTTCCAGGGAACCCCGGTTCGAACAAATCGTCCGGTAAGTTTCCTACTTAGGGAACCCCACTAGGTAGCGGGGAGATTTCTGCGCCAGAGGGCGGTAATCATCGCGTACGTTCCAGGGAACCCCGGTTCGAACAAATCGTCCGGTAAGTTTCCTACTTAGGGAACCCCACTAGGTAGCGGGGAGATTTCTGCGCCAGAGGGCGGTAATCATCGCGTACGTTCCAGGGAACCCCGGTTCGAACAAATCGTCCGGTAAGTTTCCTACTTAGGGAACCCCACTAGGTAGCGGGGAGATTTCTGCGCCAGAGGGCGGTAATCATCGCGTACGTTCCAGGGAACCCCGGTTCGAACAAATCGTCCGGTAAGTTTCCTACTTAGGGAACCCCACTAGGTAGCGGGGAGATTTCTGCGCCAGAGGGCGGTAATCATCGCGTACGTTCCAGGGAACCCCGGTTCGAACAAATCGTCCGGTAAGTTTCCTACTTAGGGAACCCCACTAGGTAGCGGGGAGATTTCTGCGCCAGAGGGCGGTAATCATCGCGTACGTTCCAGGGAACCCCGGTTCGAACAAATCGTCCGGTAAGTTTCCTACTTAGGGAACCCCACTAGGTAGCGGGGAGATTTCTGCGCCAGAGGGCGGTAATCATCGCGTACGTTCCAGGGAACCCCGGTTCGAACAAATCGTCCGGTAAGTTTCCTACTTAGGGAACCCCACTAGGTAGCGGGGAGATTTCTGCGCCAGAGGGCGGTAATCATCGCGTACGTTCCAGGGAACCCCGGTTCGAACAAATCGTCCGGTAAGTTTCCTACTTAGGGAACCCCACTAGGTAGCGGGGAGATTTCTGCGCCAGAGGGCTGTAATCATCGCGTACGTTCCAGGGAACCCCGGTTCGAACAAATCGTCCGGTAAGTTTCCTACTTAGGGAACCCCACTAGGTAGCGGGGAGATTTCTGCGCCAGAGGGCGGTAATCATCGCGTACGTTCCAGGGAACCCCGGTTCGAACAAATCGTCCGGTAAGTTTCCTACTTAGGGAACCCCACTAGGTAGCGGGGAGATTTCTGCGCCAGAGTGCGGTAATCATCGCGTACGTTCCAGGGAACCCCGGTTCGAACAAATCGTCCGGTAAGTTTCCTACTTAGGGAACCCCACTAGGTAGCGGGGAGATTTCTGCGCCAGAGGGCGGTAATCATCGCGTACGTTCCAGGGAACCCCGGTTCGAACAAATCGTCCGGTAAGTTTCCTAGTTAGGGAACCCCACTAGGTAGCGGGGAGATTTCTGCGCCAGAGGGCGGTAATCATCGCGTACGTTCCAGGGAACCCCGGTTCGAACAAATCGTCCGGTAAGTTTCCTACTTAGGGAAGCCCACTAGGTAGCGGGGAGATTTCTGCGCCAGAGGGCGGTAATCATCGCGTACGTTCCAGGGAACCCCGGTTCGAACAAATCGTCCGGTAAGTTTCCTACTTAGGGAACCCCACTAGGTAGCGGGGAGATTTCTGCGCCAGAGGGCGGTAATCATCGCGTACGTTCCAGGGAACCCCGGTTCGAACAAATCGTCCGGTAAGTTTCCTACTTAGGGAACCCCACTAGGTAGCGGGGAGATTTCTGCGCCAGAGGGCGGTAATCATCGCGTACGTTCCAGGGAACCCCGGTTCGAACAAACTTATTATACTACCCTCGTAGCTCTTGAAAACCCCAATTACAAAATTTTTTTATTAATTTCTGAAAAAGACAAATTTCTATCTCAATCTTCAGAACTAACTGAGATATAAAAAGTTTAAGTTTGAGACCTACAGTACCTTTTAGCAAATTTTATCAGGGCAAAATAGGGTTCATCCAATTTTAAAAATTGAATCGTACCGACCGACCCCATAAAAATTTAAACATTCGTAAACATGATGATGATGATGATGTCGTGTCCACGACGAGTCCGTATCAAATACTGCCATGGGCGGAGATGACAGCCCTTGCAATTTCTGAAATATTGTCACTGTAGAGGTCTATTTCAAAGAATAAGACCCCAATTTTAAGTAAGTCAATAACTATGGCTGGACAATCGAAAATGTGTGCTGGTGTTAAAGCTGTGTCCAGGCAGTTGTCACAGTTTCTATAAGTTTTATTCCCCTCTCCGTCGATCTTCATCCCTCTGTGATGTCCTGTTCTAAGTCTTACAATAGTTTTTGTTAAAAGGCGTTCCTCATTGATGATACAGAGCTGGATTCGTAAACATTATTTTTGTTAATGTCTGAATAAGACAAAAAAAATATCTTCAAATTCACTAAGTAATACGATAAAAAGTATAAAACGTTATTGTCTGCATCTTCTGAAATAGACCTCCTTTGAGTGGCGAATTGCATAATCTAATTAATCCCCTCATTTAATGAAAATTTAGAAATGGAAGTATGGGTAGGGGAATATTTCAGAGTAAAGTCTGACGATACACTCAATTTGAAACACTCTTTGTACAGATTAATGAAAAATGATCAAAACAAAAAATAAAAAAAAAATTTGATATAAGTTTAGTTCATTGGAATTACTCTATTTAGTTTACTTCTTGTTGCATTTACGTAAACGTCACATTTGGTAGGAGATATGCGATAGACTAGGTTCCGAATTTTAACTTTAAGACTATGAAAATTCAGTTAGAAAAAGTGGTAATATTTGATCTCAAATAAGGAACTTGCATGATTTTTTTTTATTTTTTTAATCTATTCTTCACGCAAAAATAAGCCACTACACAAAATTTGAGGCCGATTGAGAAATTTTTCGATTGCAAAAAAAATTATCAAAAATCGTGTTTTTCGAAGCAACTGAAAACGCTTAACAGCATGTACCGTGACGTCACTAATGTTTACCTCGGATTGTCATGTTTGCCGTGGATTTCTGACCGCCACCAGAAGTGTCTAGAAGGTAAATGTTTATTAAAACACTCATACCGGACACTTCTGAAAAAAGAAATCATCAACTAAAACAGAAATTCAATTTTGATTGCAATTTGGCTCGATGGATTCTACGTCATAGTGCATGCAAAAACACTTCGTGTTTTCAGTCACGTGTTTTTTTCTCGACTTTTAAATTAAAATATTTAAGTACTTGTACACTTTTATGAAAATTTGACAAAATATTTCATTTTTCTATACAAAAAACCATACGAAACACTTGAAAGTTTATGAAAATCTGACACATGCAAGTTCCTTATTATATAGACTGGTTTAACATTTAAAACCTTGGCTAGTTTACCGAAAGTAGACCAGTTTTAAAACTACTTCTATAAGTTGTTGGGATGAATTATTACTTTACACTAAGACAGAGAAAGAAAACGAAGTGTATATTTGGACGGCCAAAACGGCCAGTGGCGCATGCGCTGTAGGTCTCATAATTACGTAGCAGTCTCGGCGCTTAGTGATGGAACCAATGGAACGCCGAGCCGTGGAAATTAGAGTAGAGTTTAGTTGAAAAAAAGCCGTCCAAATATACAGTGCCCAGAGAAAATAAATCCAGGGGAAGGTCGAAAATCAAACTCGACACCAGGTACAGTGCGCAGACTGGGATGTAGATAATCTCACTAGGATTTACCCAGTCTTTTAAGTTTTAAAATTTTAAAAAAAATCCCAAGAAGCAAACATGTTCAATATTCGTCGAATTTTCGTCACCTATGTCCAAATTTTGTTTACTTCTAGTTGCAGTTACGTAAACTTGACATGTTTGGTTTGTTCTACTAGGGGTTATCTATGAGTAATTAAATAAATTTTATAATAGGTACTACACCGCAATATATGCAAAAATAAATGAAGAGTCATTTCCTATCCTGAATATGTAAAAAATATAACATTTCTTGTTTTTTATGTGTCTAATTTTGATGAATTGTTGGGGTTTTTTTTCAAAATAAATCTTCTTCATCTTTTTTTATTTAGTTTATTTTTAAATCAGTTTTTAAAATAATAATGGTATTTTGATATTTAAATTTTAGATGAATTAAGTAATGAAGAATATTTAAAGAAATTTAGAAACTTGATATAATTTAATAGACTTAAGTAGAACATCCTACTACTATTATAATTGTGAATGTTTGTCTGGATGTTTGTTACTCTTTCACGCAAAAACTACTGAATGGATTTTAATGAAATTTTACAATAATGTAGCTCATACATCAGAATAGGACATGGGCTATAATTTATAAAGAGAAAATCAGTCTTTCATTCTTTTTTTCCCATTTTTCCTGCTTTTTTTCACTTATTTTTCCGTGTTTGAAAACCTGTTTTACCAGTCATGCAAGCAATAATAAGGAAACTTTAGTAGTACCAGTGTTGTAGTTACTAGGCAATTTTATTAATCTCTATATAAATAAAAACGTTTGTGGCTGTGTGTGTATGTATGTGTGTTCCGCATCTCCTTTTAAACCACGCCGAAGGCGGGGACATTTCCTTCATTTCAAGATTTTTTCCCTTTGAAATAAATATATTTACTGAAAAATATAATTTTTTTCATGGAAAACGAGTTAAAAATAAAACATTGTTTCAAATGAGACAGAACACTAGACTTTTTAATTTACTAGACTTTTTATTATAGTTTCAAATTTGTTATTTTATAAAGGCACCAAGATATTAAACATTATCAGGGACATCAGGATTGTAAAAAGTGATAAGAACACCGGGATTGGAAAGTTGGTGGGAACATCGGGATAGGAAATTTACCATAAAACCGGGAATACAGGAATATAAAAACTACTGAAAACACCGAGATAGGAAAATTACCGGGAACCCCGGGATTAGAAAAATTACCGGGAACACCGGGATAGGAAAGAGGCGCCTGAGATACCGGGATGATTTGTAATATTGCTAATTTACAAAATTATAAATGTATTTTAAGAAAACTTTAAAAAAATAAATTTATACACCAAACCCGTGCAAGGCCGGGTATAACAGCTAGTACCAAATATGTGGAGGTAAGGTAAGTTCAACTAAAATCAAACGAAATTTAACAGTTAATAACAGTTAAATAATAACAGTTAAATATCCCAAGCAGCACAGCTCATACCAAACATGTCGAGTTTACGTAACTGTAACTTGAAGTAAACAGAATTCGGCCATACATGACGAAAATTGAACGAATATGGAACGTTTGGGGGTGTACGTTAGAATACGTGAAGAAAAGGTTTAATAAAAAAAATATTTTTTTTTATATTAAGAACACATACGGTAAAAAATAATCTAAAAGAATTCATAAAGAAAGCGGTAAATATTAATAAAGAGATATTAAATATTGCTTATAAATAACTCTAGTTAAGAAAAAAACAAAGGGCTAATGTCTAAAAGTTAAGTGTTCGAATCCGAATTATAAACGCAAATTAAGAATTATAATCCAGACTTTCCAAGATAAACAAAAATTTATCTTTTAGTTTATCCAAAATAATTTTTTTTTCAAAATTAATACAGCCAATGCCAACAATTTTTTTAATATAATAAGTTAAACCTTTATATACGAGTTTCAAGACAGTGATTCCGTTAGTACGAATAGCTCAGTTGGTAAAGCAAGCAGCCTTCAGAGTCTAGCTATTGGCAAATATCCGATACGGGTTCGAGCCTGGCTTTAGCAGTTATGTGAATTTATTTATTTTTAGAGTCCTAATAATAGAGATGATGTTAAATAGAATATTGGATTCCTAGGCTGTCGGGCCAGGTGGCTCAGTTGGTTGAGGCGCTCAAACAGCCGAAAAGCCTGGTCATCGCGCTGGGATGGTCTTCAGTTCGAGCCCATCCTCTAGGTCCAAATTCCCGGGGGCCAGTGGTCTGTGTTATTCGGCTTGTGAAGCCGCGTTGGGTCAGCTAGAGGGCGTGAGGGTAGGAGTCGGACCACTGGCACGCGCGTTCGGGGGTGTCCGTAAGCAATCCAGTCTTAAGGTTAGTCGTTAGGAGGTGGACAACTCCAGAGATTGGGCAGGGCCAAGTTCCTTCCTCCTCAACACCCGAGTGTCACTGGTCATCGTCGTCGGGGCCGGCCGGCCTGGCTCTGCCGGCGTTTCTTCTCTTGGCCGGCGGAGCCCCCTGCCAGCCGGCTTCGGCGACACTCGACCAGTGGCACTTGGTGAGAGGACTGAATGAACTTAGCCGAATTTTTTGAAAAAGTCAGCTTCATATAGGTAAACTAACTCCTCGGAGTGTCAGCCCCGGTAGTCCAGTTGGTAAAGGCACGGGTTCTGTGGAGGTTCCCGAAGTTGGCCTCGAACCGACCCAGGTTCTATTCCGAGTAAGCGAATGGAAAATAAAAGAGGATAAGACAGGTGTCATAGAAAGTAAACAGCGACTTAGCTCAGATTCAATATATTGAAGTCTTCCTAAATAAGTCACAATAAAGTAAGTGTAAATACCATTGTAGCTGTTTATCCTGATAGCACAGTCGGTAAAGCCTCAGACTCTGTTGAGGTTCAGATGGTTGGCTTTAACAAGTTGCAGGATCGAATCCTGGTCAGCGAAGGAGAGATAAACCAGTAATAATGTCTGTGGAGAGGATACTGCAAGTATTAGAGGTAAGTGGAAGAAGACCAACTTCTCTGTAAAGTAATATAAATATTTTTTCATGAGGAATAGAAGGTAACAAGCAGTAAGTGAAAGGAAGTCTGGAGCAAACAGCTTTGATGGCTCAGTTGGTAGAGCGATGACTCTCTTGAGAGAGACTCCGAAAACGGTCCTCTGGGTGAAGTAGGTTCGAGCCCAGTTGGAAGACGATATTATTCTAAGCTAACCAAGGTAAGTCACGATAGTGTAGTCATAATTACCACAGGTGCTGTGCGTCCCGATAGCCCAGTCGGTAAGGCTTCTGACTGTTGAGGTCCAGATGGGTGGTCAAAGAAGGCTGCAGGTTCGATTCCGGTTGAGAGAAAAACCATTAATATGGACTGTTCCGGGGAGAGGATACTGCAAGAGTGGTAGAGGCAAGAAAATGCTAGCAAATTTCTCTGAAAAGTGGAAAATATATTTTTTTTATGAGGAATAGATGGTAACATCCAGTAAGTGAAAGGAAGTCCTGACCAAACAGCTTTGATGGCTCAGTTGGTAGAGCGATGACTCTCTTGAGAGAGACTCCGAAAACGGTCCTCTGGGTGAAGTAGGTTCGAGCCCCAGTCGGAAGACAATATTCTTCTAAGCTAACCAAGAGATGTCAGAATAGTGTAAGTATAACTACCACAGGTGCTGTCTGTCCCGATAGCCCAGTGGGTAAAGCCTCTGGTCGGTGAGGTCCAGATGGGTGGCTGAGTCAAACTGTAGGTTCGAGCCCGGAAGATGGAGCCTTGGGAAGTGGATGTGAGCATCCCTTGGAATGTAGAGGAACTTCTCTATGGCGCCATTCTGAGGTAAGTCACAATGGGCTAAGTGCAATTGCCTCTGTAGGTGTGAGTCCCGGTAGCCTGGTCGGCAGAGTCGGCGGATCTGGGAGGTCCAGGCTAGTGGCAGATTCCTGACGGAGGTTCGAACCCATCAGGCATGGGAGTTGTTAAATAAAGGTAAGTGGTATCTCTCGTAAATCACACTGTAATCTCTCTCCTGTCATCCAACAGGTGTCCGGTGGAAAAGAAGACGTTGGGGAAGTGTGCAGATTCTGGACCAAGAGAGGGAGGACGATAACTGGACTTCTCCAGGGAAGGAAAGTTCGGAGGAAGATAAGTGGAAGGGAAGTCTTCCCCAGGATAGATCGTCCAGAGGAAGCCACGTGTTAGCGTACGGTTGGAGAGGGGAAGGTTCTCTTGAAGTGGGAAAATTGGCGTGAAGCGTTCTCTTCCTCGCCACTTCTCTTTTACTCACTTCTCTTCTTCTCTCTCATTCTCCCCTTCACGCTTCTCTATTTTCTTCTCTTCTGTATTCTCTTTCTTCTCTTACCTCTCTTCTTGTTCTAGGTCTTTTTCTTTCCGCTCTAGAGGCAGAAGAGAAGGTCCTAGAGCAAGAAGAGAGTTAAGAGAAGAAAGAGAACATAGAAGAGAAGAAAATAGAGAAGCGTGAAGGGAAGAATGAGAGAGAAGAAGAGAAGTGAGTAAAAGAAAAGTGGCGAGGAAGAGAACGCTTCAAGAGAATATTCCCCTCTCCAACCGTACGCTAACACGTGGCACCCTCTGGACGATCTATCCTGGGGTAGGCTTACCTTCCACTTATCTTCCTCCGAACTTTCCTTCCCTGGAGAAGTCCAGTTATCGTCCTCCCTCTCTTGGTCCAGAATCTGCACACTTCCCCAACGTCTTCTTTTCCACCGGACACCTGTTGGATGACAGGAGAGAGATTACAGTGTGATTTACGAGAGATATCACTTACCTTTATTTAACAACTCCCATGCCTGATGGGTTCGAACCTCCGTCAGGAATCTGCCACTAGCCTGGACCTCCCCAATCTCCGCCGACGACTCTTCCGATCAGGCTACCGGGACTCACACATACAGAAGCAATTGCACTTAGCCCATTGTGACTTACCTCAAAATGGCGCCATAGAGAAGTTCCTCTACCTTCCAAGGGATGTTCACATCCACTTGTTCAGGCTTCCGGGCTCGAACCTGCAGCTTGACTCAGCCACACATCTGAACCTCACCAACCAGAGGCCTTACCGACTGGGCTATCGGGACGTACAGCACCTGTGGTAATTATGACTACACTATTCAGACATCCCTTGGTTTGCTTAGAAGAATATTGTCTTCCGACTGGGGCTCGAACCTACTTCACCCAGAGGACCGCTGTCGGAGTCTCTACAGAGAGTCATCGCTCTACCAACTGAGCCATCGAAGCTGTTTGCTCGGGACTTTCTTTCACTTACTGGTTCTTACCATCTATTCCTCATAAAAAAAATATATTCCACTTTTCAGAGAAATTTGCTAGCATTTTCTTGCCTCTACCACTCTTGCAGTATCCTCTCCCCGGAACAGTCCATATTAATGGTTTTTCTCTCAACCGGAATCGAACCTGCAGCCTTCTTTGACCACCCATCTGGACCTCAACAGTCAGAGGCCTTACCGACTGGGCTATCGGGACGCACAGCACCTGTGGTAATTATGACTACACTATCGTGACTTACCTTGGTTAGCTTAGAATAATATCGTCTTCCAACTGGGCTCGAACCTACTTCACCCAGAGGACCGTTTTCGGAGTCTCTCTCAAGAGAGTCATCGCTCTACCAACTGAGCCATCAAAGCTGTTTGCTCCAGACTTCCTTTCACTTACTGCTTGTTACCATCTATTCCTCATGAAAAAATATTTATATTACTTTACAGAGAAGTTGGTCTTCTTCCACTTGCCTCTATAACCACTCGAAGTATCCTCTCTACAGACCTTATTACTGGTTTTTCTCTCCTTCGCAGACCTGGTTTCGAACCTGCAGATTGTTTGGGACAACCATATGTACCTCAACAGGGTCCAAGGCTTTACCGACTGGGCTGTCGGGATATACAGCTACATTGGTATTTACACTTACTTTATTGTGACATATTTAGAAAGACTTCAATATATTTAGTCTGAGCTAAGTCGTCTTCCAAGACAAGTCGCTGTTTACTTTCTAACACACCTGCGTTAAACCCTTTTATTTTCCATTCGCTCACTTGGAATAGAACCTCGGTCGGTTCGAGGCCAGCTTCGGGAACCTACACAGAACCCTTGCCTTTACCAACTGGGCCACCGGGGCTGACACTCCGCGGAGCTAGTTCACCTATATGAAGCTGACTTTTTCAAAAAATTCGGCTAAGTTCATTCAGTCCCCTCACCGAGTGCCACTGGTCGAGTGTCGCCGAAACCGGCCGGCAGGGGGCTCCGCCGGCCAAGAGAAGAAACGCCGGCAGAGCCAGGCCGACCGGCCCCGACGACGATGACCAGTGACACTCGGGTGTTGAGGAGGAAGGAACTTGGCCCTGCCCAATCTCTGGAGTTGTCCACCTCCTAACGACTAACCTTAAGACTGGATTGCTTACGGACACCCCCGAACGCGCGTGCCAGTGGTCCGACTCCTACCCTCACGCCCTCTAGCTGACCCAACGCGGCTTCACAAGCCGAATAACACAGACCACTGGCCCCCGGGAATTTGGACCTAGAGGATGGGCTCGAACTGAAGACCATCCCAGCGCGATGACCAGGCTTTTCGGCTGTTTGAGCGCCTCAACCAACTGAGCCACCTGGCCCAACAGCCTAGACACCCAATAATGTATTTAACATTCCATTATTAGGACTAAAAATAAATAAATTCACATAACTGCTAAAGCCAGGCTCGAACTCGTGTCGGATATTTGCCAACAGCTAGACCCTGAAGGCTGCTTGCTTTACCAACTGAGCTATTCGTACTAACGGCATCACTGTCTTGAAACTCGTTTATAAAGTTTTAACTTATTATATTAAAAAAATTGGTGGCATTGGCTGTATTAATTTTGAAAAAGAATTATTTTGGATAAACTAAAAGATAAATTTTTGTTTATCTTGGAAAGTCTGGATTATAATTCTTATTTTGCGTTTATAACTTGGATTCGAACGTTTAACTTTTTGAGATTGGACGCCTTGGCTTTTGTTTACTGGAGTTATTTATAAACAATATTTATTACCTCTGTATTAATATTTACCGCTTACTTTGTGAATTCTTACAGATTAATTTTTACCGTTATTCTTCTTAATTTAAAAAATATATTTTTTTATTTACCCTTTCTTTCCCGTATTTTAACGTTGCACTCCAAACGTTCAATTTTCGTCATGTATGGCCAAATTCTGTTTACTTCAAGTAGCACTTACGTAAACTCGACATGATTGGTATGAGCTGTACTACTAGATACTTTTAACTGTTACTGTAAAAGAATTGAGTGATCAAATTTCGTTTGATTTAAGTTGAACTTACCTAACCTCAACATATTTTGTATGATCTACTTGAGTCTATAAAATTATATGAAGTTTCTTAATTTATTTTAAATATACTTCATTACTTAATTCATCTAAATTTTAAATATCCACATGACACTGATTTAAAAATAATCTAATTGTTATATTTTTTATATATTAAGGAAAGGAAATTACTTTTATTTTAGCTCAAAGAATTTGGAAACTAAAATATGATCCGTTAAATCTTATAATTCCGAGTGTGACGTCATAGCGAACTCTCGACTTTGATAACAATGCACATGCGTGTGGATTTGATTATTTGCTGTCGTTTTTTAAATTTTAATAAAATAATATAAACTGGGGATAGAACCCACGAACTGCTGTATGCTATGCAAGCACGTTACCACTGCTCCAGCGAGGATTCAGTAACTTTAAGACTTATTTTAACATCTTTCTTTGTGAAGCATAGGCCACCCCACGTGACCGTGTTGGAATTCGCTCTGACGTCACTCTCGGAATTATAGGCTTTAGGGGCCAATCATTAATTACGTAAGGATGATTTTGGCAATTTTTGACCCCCCCCCTACCCCCATGTAAGGGTACGTACGCTTTTTCTAACACCTCCCCCCCATTCTTACGTAAGATTCTATTTCGTTTTATCAGTTTAAACTCGAATAAAAAAGATACATCTGGTATACCCTCATTTTTTAAAATTAAAGTTTCTATAATATCCCGAGATCAGCAGCATTTTTAAGTTTTTCTGGGGTTATTCAATAGTTATTTGATTGGAATTTGTTTACATTAACTTAGAAAATCTTACGTAAGAATTGGTTTGACCCCCCCACCCCCCAAGTAAGGGTATGTAGTGATTTGATTTTTCCAACCCCCCTCCCCCTCGGGATCCTTACGTAATTAATGAATGGCCCCTTAACGGATTATATTAAAATTACGAGGTAGTACTCTCATCTACTCTATTAAATTACTCATTGATAACCTCTAGTAGAACAAACCAAACATGTCACGTTTACGTAACTGCAACTAGAAGTAAACGAAATTTGGCCGTAGGTGACGAAAATTAGACGAATATCAAACGTTTTTGTTCTTGGGATTTTTTTTATATTTTAAAACTACTTATTAAGAGACGGGGTATATCCTAGTGATATTATTTACATCCAGGTCGACCCACTGTACCTGGTGTCGAGTTTGGTTCTCGACTTTCCCCTGGATGTATTTTCTCTGTCGCTGTGTAAGTAAAAAGGCACTGTCTATTTGGACGGCCTTTTTTCAACTAAACTCCACTCTAATTTCCACGGCCCGGCGTTCCATTGGTTCTATCACTAAGCGCCAAGACTGCTACGTAACCACGAGACCTACAGCGTATGCGCCACGGGCCGTTTGGGCCGTCCAAATAAACACTTCGAAGTAAAAATTCATCCTAACTACTTAACCCTTTATGTCTCGACGGGACTTGTAAGTCCCACTTCCCAATGCTCCAAATTCGTCCAATTTTCGTCATGTAACGCCAAAATTAGTTTACTTATAGTTGCAGTTACGTAAACTTGACATGTTTTGGATGAGGATGAGGAAAATATTTTGGGGCATAAAGGGTTACGAAGTGTATATTTGGACGGCTAAAATGGCCAGTGGCGCATGCGCTGTAGGTCTCGTGGTTACGTAGCAGTCTCGGCGCTTAGTGATGGAACCAATGGAACGCCGAGCCGTGGAAATTAGAGTAGAGTTTAGTTGAAAAATAGCCGTCCAAATATACAGTGCCAAAGGGTTATAGTAGTTTTAAAACTGATCTACTTCCGGTAAACCAGCCAAGGTTTTAGATGTTGTACCAGTCTATATAACTTGAGATCAAATATTACCAATTTTTTCTAACTAAATTTTCGTATTCTTGGAGTTAAAATTCGGAACCTAGTCTATCGCACAGCCCTTACCAAATGTGACATTTACGTAATTGCAACAAGAAGTAAACTAAATGGAGTAATTCCAATCATCTAAACTTACATCGAAAAGTGTTTTTTTATTTTTCGTTTTTATCAATTTTTATTAATCTGTACAAAGAGTGTTTCAAATTGAGTGTATCGTTAGACTTTACTCTGAAATATTCCCCTAGACAACTTCCATTTCTAAATTTTCATTAAATGAGGTTCTTTCATTGTATTTTTTAATTTAATTTGGAGTTAAATTTAGTCTTTCTTTTCCTATTATTTATACTGTAAACTAAGACAAAATAAAATTTACTTTTAATTTGAAAGTATTTTTTATGCAGGGAATGCTTGATTTCATTCATATTCGCTTACTCCATTGATACTGCTTTAATGACTCAGTTTTACTATAATTTTTAATTTTATTTGTCTTATTCTTCTTATTTCTCCTTTTTGTCGAGTGGACTAAGAATCAATATCATTTCAATGTCAACTTAATGTTTTTTTTTAAATTTTCCTTCAGAAAAATTTTCTGAAAAAAGGTGTAAGAAGGGTAAAAATCCATCATGTTTTCTTGGCCGTTAAATATTTTTTATTGTACTTCTATTTGTTTTGGTGATTACTCTCCTTTCTAAATAGGGTTCTGTATTTACAGTAAAAATTCGATTTTTATACAATGAATATTCCATTACTTATACAGTGTTTTTTTTTCGATTTTCTCAAAACTTGGTTTTTGACCTTATTCCCTTCTTCTACCTGACGATTCAATAAGTTTTAAACTATACTCTGTTCATTTTGAACTGGCGCTCAGAAATATTTCCTTCCCCCACCACCGATCGGTAGCCATAGCAAGTATCCACGTCAAAGTGACGAAGAAGGCTTACTATTGGCTGCTCGAAGATCGTAACTATGGTTACGCTTCTAGCGTGGGGGAAAGCACTATTTCTCAAGCGCCAATTCGAAATGAATAGAGTATGTGGTGGCTGAGGTGAGGCATCTACCCCACAAGCCACACACACTAAACTCGTAAAAGACTTTCTTCTTGTGGCAGCAGCATTCTCTCTCGCTGGCTATAAAAGGCAGCTTGCAGATCAACTCTGGCTCTTCTTTACTGCGTTTTTATATTTTTAGATGTTTTAACCTTTTAATAAATATGTTATTTTAACGTAACTTCGTTTTTACTGGCCAATCTGAAGTAGGACACCAAAGTGGTGACCCGTCGTTCACGCATCATTTCGACTTGATTGCTGCCTGTTGTGATCGCTCAAGATGCCCCCGACTGTAGATGATGACAAACCTGTGACAGAATCGATCTCTCGTGTGGCTGTGAAACCACCACCTTTCTGGAAGGGGGAGCACTGTGGTGGCTGAGGTGAGGCATCTACCCCACAAGCCACACACACTAAACTCGTAAAAGACTTTCTTCTTGTGGCAGCAGCATTCTCTCTCGCTGGCTATAAAAACGCAGTAAAGAAGAGCCAGAGTTGATCTGCAAGCTGCCTTTTATAGCCAGCGAGAGAGAATGCTGCTGCCACAAGAAGAAAGTCTTTTACGAGTTTAGTGTGTGTGGCTTGTGGGGTAGATGCCTCACCTCAGCCACCACAGTGCTCCCCCCAAGTGTCAGAGACACTGAGGTTACCTTAGGGCAAATCGAACCCTTCTACCTGATCGCGTGACCATTGGTGAAGGTTCCCCATCATCCGTGGCCCCATCACTCTCTGCACCATGGGGTCGGGTGCTGGACCGTACTTCAAAGCACTTCACTGTTCAAATCCGCAACAAAGCATCAACAATTAGCATTGATCGTCTAAAACCATATTTTTTCACGCCAGATGACAGGAATATTCCAACTACGCCTGGTATCCTGAGGAAATCAACAGATTCATATGCTACAAGTTCGGCACCGTCCGCTCGACCCCATGGTGCAGAGAGTGATGGGGCCACGGATGATGGGGAACCTTCACCAATGGTCACGCGATCAGGTAGAAGGGTTCGATTTGCCCTAAGGTAACCTCAGTGTCTCTGACACTTGGGGGGAGCACTGTGGTGGCTGAGGTGAGGCATCTACCCCACAAGCCACACACACTAAACTCGTAAAAGACTTTCTTCTTGTGGCAGCAGCATTCTCTCTCGCTGGCTATAAAAGGCAGCTTGCAGATCAACTCTGGCTCTTCTTTACTGCGTTTTTATATTTTTAGATGTTTTAACCTTTTAATAAATATGTTATTTTAACGTAACTTCGTTTTTACTGGCCAATCTGAAGTAGGACACCAAAGTGGTGACCCGTCGTTCACGCATCATTTCGACTTGATTGCTGCCTGTTGTGATCGCTCAAGATGCCCCCGACTGTAGATGATGACAAACCTGTGACAGAATCGATCTCTCGTGTGGCTGTGAAACCACCACCTTTCTGGAAGGGGGAGCACTGTGGTGGCTGAGGTGAGGCATCTACCCCACAAGCCACACACACTAAACTCGTAAAAGACTTTCTTCTTGTGGCAGCAGCATTCTCTCTCGCTGGCTATAAAAACGCAGTAAAGAAGAGCCAGAGTTGATCTGCAAGCTGCCTTTTATAGCCAGCGAGAGAGAATGCTGCTGCCACAAGAAGAAAGTCTTTTACGAGTTTAGTGTGTGTGGCTTGTGGGGTAGATGCCTCACCTCAGCCACCACAGTGCTCCCCCCAAGTGTCAGAGACACTGAGGTTACCTTAGGGCAAATCGAACCCTTCTACCTGATCGCGTGACCATTGGTGAAGGTTCCCCATCATCCGTGGCCCCATCACTCTCTGCACCATGGGGTCGGGTGCTGGACCGTACTTCAAAGCACTTCACTGTTCAAATCCGCAACAAAGCATCAACAATTAGCATTGATCGTCTAAAACCATATTTTTTCACGCCAGATGACAGGAATATTCCAACTACGCCTGGTATCCTGAGGAAATCAACAGATTCATATGCTACAAGTTCGGCACCGTCCGCTCGACCCCATGGTGCAGAGAGTGATGGGGCCACGGATGATGGGGAACCTTCACCAATGGTCACGCGATCAGGTAGAAGGGTTCGATTTGCCCTAAGGTAACCTCAGTGTCTCTGACACTTGGGGGGAGCACTGTGGTGGCTGAGGTGAGGCATCTACCCCACAAGCCACACACACTAAACTCGTAAAAGACTTTCTTCTTGTGGCAGCAGCATTCTCTCTCGCTGGCTATAAAAGGCAGCTTGCAGATCAACTCTGGCTCTTCTTTACTGCGTTTTTATATTTTTAGATGTTTTAACCTTTTAATAAATATGTTATTTTAACGTAACTTCGTTTTTACTGGCCAATCTGAAGTAGGACACCAAAGTGGTGACCCGTCGTTCACGCATCATTTCGACTTGATTGCTGCCTGTTGTGATCGCTCAAGATGCCCCCGACTGTAGATGATGACAAACCTGTGACAGAATCGATCTCTCGTGTGGCTGTGAAACCACCACCTTTCTGGAAGGGGGAGCACTGTGGTGGCTGAGGTGAGGCATCTACCCCACAAGCCACACACACTAAACTCGTAAAAGACTTTCTTCTTGTGGCAGCAGCATTCTCTCTCGCTGGCTATAAAAACGCAGTAAAGAAGAGCCAGAGTTGATCTGCAAGCTGCCTTTTATAGCCAGCGAGAGAGAATGCTGCTGCCACAAGAAGAAAGTCTTTTACGAGTTTAGTGTGTGTGGCTTGTGGGGTAGATGCCTCACCTCAGCCACCACAGTGCTCCCCCCAAGTGTCAGAGACACTGAGGTTACCTTAGGGCAAATCGAACCCTTCTACCTGATCGCGTGACCATTGGTGAAGGTTCCCCATCATCCGTGGCCCCATCACTCTCTGCACCATGGGGTCGGGTGCTGGACCGTACTTCAAAGCACTTCACTGTTCAAATCCGCAACAAAGCATCAACAATTAGCATTGATCGTCTAAAACCATATTTTTTCACGCCAGATGACAGGAATATTCCAACTACGCCTGGTATCCTGAGGAAATCAACAGATTCATATGCTACAAGTTCGGCACCGTCCGCTCGACCCCATGGTGCAGAGAGTGATGGGGCCACGGATGATGGGGAACCTTCACCAATGGTCACGCGATCAGGTAGAAGGGTTCGATTTGCCCTAAGGTAACCTCAGTGTCTCTGACACTTGGGGGGAGCACTGTGGTGGCTGAGGTGAGGCATCTACCCCACAAGCCACACACACTAAACTCGTAAAAGACTTTCTTCTTGTGGCAGCAGCATTCTCTCTCGCTGGCTATAAAAGGCAGCTTGCAGATCAACTCTGGCTCTTCTTTACTGCGTTTTTATATTTTTAGATGTTTTAACCTTTTAATAAATATGTTATTTTAACGTAACTTCGTTTTTACTGGCCAATCTGAAGTAGGACACCAAAAGTATAAATAAGACAGTTTCCATAGTTTCTTTTTCTTAACTTACATATTCCTCCCTCTCTCAAAATGTCTGTGCCATACTCACCATGCAGGTATGCAATTCCATGACAAACAAGTTTTTCTTAGGAACTTATGTCCGCAAATGATAACTGTCTCCTAGAGGACAATGTTCACTAGGGAAGTTTAACTTCTTTTTATTCTACACAAAACTAAGAATTTTTTTCACATATTCGTAAAGAGCTCCCCCGAAAACCCCTGCTAACAAAATGTCATTAGAATTTGCAGAGAAAAATACAGTCGAATCCGCTTAATGTGATCACGGTTAATGTTATCAATCGGATAATGTTATCGAAATCGTCAGGTCCCGATCATTCCTATTTAATTTAATGTAAAATACATCGTTTAAAGTGATCAACTATGAATCAATTCGCCGCTTAATGTTATCAAAATTTGTCCATATTCCCTAAAAAACGTCTCATTTCGAATCATTTTGAAGGTCAATTTGTACAAGTAAACATCTGCCCCAGCAGAATATCTGGTGTTTCTTTTTTCTGAAACTCAGTAGGAAAAATAAAAAATAAAACATTCCGCATATATTGAAAGAAAACAGTTAAAGGGGGGGGGTCGGAATCCAACTTGTGATTGGTTAAAGAAACCATCGGCACCTTGCAGATATTTCTGATAGATTTTGATTTTCCCTTAGTTACTGAACTCTATGGTTTACTCAAATTCAGATTGTTTATTGGAGTGGAAGGGCTATAATGAAGTGAAAAAGAAAGACCTTTCTATGCAAATAAAATTACTAAGTGATTATTTTATTTTTATAATTTTAACTACTCGTATATTTCCCCTTAAAATTTTAAGTTGGCAAGTGCCTACTGCCTCGTGTAAAAATAGTGTTTTAAGTTTTAAATACTTTAACTACGATTACATGATTTTGATTTTAAAGCAAACAATATTGAAACACTCTTTCCTGCTTTTTGATATGGGATCGCTTATTGTTATCGATCGGATAATGTTATCAGTTTAATCTCGGACAATTGCGATCACATTAAGCGGATTCGATTGTAGTAGAATTGCAGAGAAAAATAATTTTTTCTAACATCAGATTTGAATTCAATACTTTTCAGACCTCCTAATAAGAAAGTGAATTTATCTCCTAATTACCAGTACAATTTATAATACTTGGTTTGCAAGGATTTTCGGGAGTGGTTTTTCCGAATGTGTGATAATTTTTTGTCCTTAAAATAATAAAGTTAAACGTTACCCCTTTGCCAGTGCACATTGTTCTCTAGCGGATACAGTTAACATTTGCAGACATAGGTTCCTGTGAAAATATTGTATTGCACCAACCTTTTGAGACGGTGTCGTGTGAAAATTCATGTCCATACAAAAACTGGTCAGTAATCCGGTAAAAAAATATTTAGCTTTACACATGTAATAAATAGTGATGGGCAAAATCGATAATTTTAGGTATCGAATACATATAGGTATCGAATACTTTGGTATCGAATACATATAGGTATCGAATACTTTGGTATCGAATACTTATAGGTATCGAGTACTTTTAGGTATCGAGTACTTTTTTTCAATGTCGGGAAATGAACCTGAAGGGACAATTTTTTTAGGGCCTATCCATAATCAGACTAATATTCAAAAAACTGAAAGCGATCCATCAAGAAGCCCCGTAGCTACGGGCCTGGAGGTGGATAGAGGCGAAGGATTTGGCGGGGGAAAAACCTAGCCGCGTCAAATTTCTCTCTCGGATGATTAACGACTTGGGTTTGAGCGTTGCAAAATGAAAACGGAAACAGGCTGCGTTTGATCTATAGTAGGTATTATAAAGATTACTTCATTGAAAAATTTAAAACGAAATATGTCAATAAAGTATCGATACTTTTGTGGGTATCGAATACACTCGATACCTATAGGTATCGAGTACTTAAGTATTTGGTATCGATACCTGCCCATCACTAGTAATAAATTAGTTTTTATTGACCAGTCTTCGCTGACCGGTTTTTACATTGACCGAAATTTTCGTATATCCTTTGAGACAACCTGTATAGGAAAAAACACTCGACACAACCGAGGGATGCCCCTCGGTTTCCATGGTGATTTTTATTTACTATCATCACATCAGTTGGGTTTTATATAAAAGTTACACTCGTGGTCAATACATAGTAAAACTTCAGAACAGTTTCGAAAAGGAATAGTTCCTTTTTGGTTCAGTGAATCTTGCGTTTTCCATGCTGAGAAAAAAAAACAGGTTTTAAGAGTAACTACTGAAAATGTATAATTTTATTAGAATTTTGAAATTGAATATCGGTCGAATGGCGGGCAACGTTTATTTTTTCAAGATAAATTTATACTTCCTGGAAATAGTTAATAATACACACTACATATAATGCACATAACATTTAACTTTAAAAATTAATTTAACAAATTAATATCATTAGTATTAATATTATTTTGTAAACTAAATGATTACTAAATTGCTTGCAAAACATACGATGTAAAAAAATATTTATAAAATACAGTCAATGTGATCTGAAATATTTTATCATTGGGCACAAGCAGCGGGCCCCTGCTTTAAAATATACTTTTTATAGATCCTTCTCTGAAACTCAGATTCCTAAATATGTTGGAAAAAATATTAAAAATTAACAAAAATAATAAAAAATAATATATGGTTGATAAAAATAATGATGAGGGATCCCCTGTTCTATATTATTTCTTTTTCGACTTGATTACTTCAACACTCCAAATGTGTTTTGCATGATTTCAAATACACCCTGTTTAACCCTTTCTTATATTTTAATACAATTAAAACATGAAAATAAAACTTGCAGATCACTCCATTGTGGCATTAAATCACACAGAATATGATTGTGGTTGTACTTATAGCCAGCCCTTGGTACAATGTATGGAGTTTTGTACAAAATATCTTATTTAAAAAACACGTGGAGTTTGAACCTCTTAATTATCTCATTTTGTTTCTAACTTGAAAAACGAAATGATACCCAAAAAAAGAAAAAAATTATTTAACTTACCTTTGAGAAAATAATCTGACAGCAAAGCTTCAAAAAAGAACTTTACACCTATGAAAAATTATTTTTACCAAAAACTAGCCACAACATTTTCCTGCAAGGTTTAAAAATCACCCAGCTGAGAAAGAATACTTATAATTAAATATTACTTAAGTAAAGTGGGGTAGCTCAAGGTACACGGATCCAAAGTATATATTCTTGAAGGCCACCCCCCCCCGATATTTTTCAAATTGATTTTTTAGTGGGTTTTTAAAGCATATATACGATAACTGTATAAAACCAAAGGTAATTGCCGAACACGGGAGCGCTAGAATGCACATGACTATTTACTAATTTGTTTTTAGTTACTTATTTGTATGCAGGTTATTTTTGCAACAGGGCTAAGTTTCAAAAATTTATGTTGAAATGTTATTATAGTTGATTTTTTTGAAAAGGGAGAGGTATAATGAGGAAGTTGCATGATTTTTTTTATTTTTTTAATCGATTCCTCTTGCAAAAATAAGCAACTACCTAAAATTTGAGGCCGATCGAGGAATTTTTTGATTGTCAAAAAAATTAACAAAAATCCCCTTTTTAAAAGCGCGCAAAAACGCCAAGAGTTTGGATGTGACGTCATCTTGTACTAAACATTGTTCAAAAGCAATGGAGTTGATGGTATTATTGTTGACGTCATCTTATAGTTTAAACCAACGATGGGCAACCTACGGCCCGCGGGCCGGATCCGGCCCGCCTCGTCATTTGGTCCGGCCCGCGGAACATTTTAAAAATTGTACAAAAAAATCACTCTGGTTTTCGTCAACAAGAGCAAAAGAGGTGATACAGAACTTTCCCCCGAAAATAACTCAATTTTAGCAGTTAAAACATGCTGTACAACTATATTTCGTTCTTGGGAGGCGTCTGTTAGCGTGGGGCTGTTGCCGGCTCTACCATACGGACTATATTCATTCTCTGCCTTTTCCAATGCTGCTAAAGTTAATTTGTCCTCCTCAACATTAATTCCTCCTCCATTAATTCTCCTGTATCATGTAATGACAATTGTTAAAAGTCTGTCCTGAAATATTTTTTCATTACTATGAGCTCTGAATATTATTTTAGCTCATATTAGTGTAACTTAAACATTATAATTATTGTATGTAATCAAGATATTATATTAGTCCAGATTAATGTAACTAACTTTATAATTATTGTATATAATATTATTCTAGTCCAGATTAATTTAACTTCATTATAATTATTGTATGTAATTAATATACTGTCCAGATTAAATTTTAACTTTAGTATTAAACTTCGTAAATATATATAATAAAACTACTCATTTTTTACTTAAAAAAATATTACTTATTATCTACTCTATGGCCCTCCACGTCATTATAATCATTGAATCCGGCCCGCGGATTAGAAAAGGTTGCCCATACCTGGTTTAAACAATAAACGTTTTCAGTCACGTGTTTTTTCTCGACTTGTAAATAAAAATATTTCATTACCCGTCCATTTTTTTTGAAAAACTGACTAGATATTTCATTTTACCATACAAAAAAACCATACGGAACACTTGTTTGTTTCGAAAATCTGGCACATGCAACTTCCTTATTGGACAGTAGTATTTGCTAGAAAAAAATATTTTAATGGTCCCAAACGAAGATAGTTGAAAATATTACTGCAGCCCACCGTGTGCCTAGCTACAGTGCCGATTGAGCGAAGTCTATCGTGGTTCAATTCAAAACTAAAGACTCCCGCGATCAACAATTCAAAATCCTAAAAGCCTGTAAACTAAAAGCATCTGATATTAGTCCAAGATTTCCTGACACCCCAGTTTATGTTAACTAGCACCTAACTTCTGAACTTAAGTCTTTATTTAGAGATGCAAGAAAAACTAAGGTAGAAAAAAATTTCAAGTTCTGTTGGGTTCGTGATGGGAAAATATTTCTAAGAAAAGATGAGTCATCTAGAGTATTACGTGTTAAGCATCACGACGATCTACTAAACATTCAATCCTCCACTTGATAGCTGTGACTTTCCTGTTGTAGATTGTGCTATACTTGAAAATCTAGATGATTTTGAAAACTTTCTGTTTTCGAACCCGTCAAACTGTAAGCCTGATTTTTTTGCCTTACATTTAAACATTAGAAGTTTACGCTCAAATTTCAATAGCTTTATTTCTGTTGTATCTAAATACCTAGATCATATCTCTATAATAATATTATCTGAAATATGGATATTTGATTATGAAACTTCTTTATATTCTATTGATGGTTTTGACTCGTTTTTCTGCTGTCGCGATATTAACCGCTCAGGTGGAATTGCTGTGTTTTGTAAAAAATATCTTAAATTTAATCAATTAGATGTCAATATTGTATCTGCTGAAATTATTTTATTGCATAGCAAACTGTTAAATTTAACAATATTATCTATTTATCGATCCCTTGCCTTTACAATAGATTATTTCACTAATGAGCTAAATTTAGTTTTATCAACTCTAAGTGATCCTAACGTAATGATCTTGGGTGATATTAATATAGACATTCTGAAAAATGACTTTGATACTAATGAATACCTAAATTGTTTATCGGAATATGGATATATTAGTTACATTAATAAACCCACTCGAGTAAATACATCTTCTTCATGCATTGATCACATTTTTGTTAAATCAAATATTTTTACAACAACATCGGGTATTTATATAAGTGATTTAAGCGATCATTACATTACTCTCTGTAAATTGTTTGGTCCTGAGTTACCTAAAATAGATATATATATACTAAAAAGCAAATTGATTATAATGGATTTTATGACTTCTTAACTAGATATAATTTTAGATACGATCATATACAGTGCTTAGATCAGCAGTACAAATATTTAAATCTCTCGCTTACTAATATCAGAAATAATTTTAAATTCACTAACAGGACCAGAAAGAAGCATAAAAATCCTTGGATAAATAATGATATATTAATTCTTATTCGCAGGAAAGAAAAACTGTTTCGAAAAGTTCGTAAATATCCTTGGGATGTTGTTTACAAAATGGCATATCGTACCCATGTCTCGGAACTAAAAAGAATTATCGAAGTAACTAAATCAAATTACTATAAGAATAAATTCGAAAAATGTACCACAACCAAGCAAAAATGGAATTTTGTTAATAATATAATTATGTGGCATAAAATATAAATCCTCTGTTCTTCTCGTACCTCAACTTAATAGTGATCATGATTCTGCTTTACAATTCAACGTTCAATTTAATAATTGTACTGCATCCTCAATTGTCAATAGTAATGAATGCATTTTATATATTTCTCCATGTTTAAATTCTTTTGTTTTTCTCTCTATAAATGATTATGAAGTAATCAATATTTTCAATACATTTACAAAAAATATTGATTCACTGGATTCTGATGGCATTAGCCTGAAACTTCTTAGGGTGTTCGCAATTAATAACTCGAATTTTATTTCAGATTTTATAAATCATTCAATTACTACTTGTGAGTTTCCTGACTCACTTAAAAAGGCTACCATAACTCCAATATTTAAATCTGGTAATAAAAATATACTGTCAAATTACCGTCCTATATCTATTCTACCCTCTTTCTCTAAAATAATTGAAAAAACTTTATCAATTAAAATGTATAACTTTTTAAACCATACGAAGTTTTTTGCAACTAATCAATATGGTTTTATAAAGGGCAAAAATACTGAATCCGCACTTTTAGAATTTAATAAATTTGTTTTTAACAGTATCGATAAAAATAAGAAAACAGCTGCAGTTTTTCTAGATATCTCTAAGGCTTTCGATAGTGTAAACCATTCCTTGCTAACTTTAAAATTAGAACACGCTGGATTCAGAGGCAATATATTAAAATGGTTTATATCGTATCTATCTAATAGAAAACAACGAGTAAAAATAGGGAATAGTTTTAGTGATTATATTATTGTTAATCGTGGAGTGCCTCAGGGATCTATTTTAGGCCCTTTATTGTTTTTAATTTTTATAAATGATTTTTGCAAACTGAAACTATCTGGTAAAATGATAACTTATGCAGATGACTCGGCATTACTATATTCTTGTGATAATCTCCTAGAACTCAAATCACAGATTGAAAATGACTTAATCGAAATCAGAAAATGGTTTACCATTAATGACTTATCTCTAAATTTAAATAAAACTAAATATATTTATTTCTATCTTAAACAACCATTCATTCAACTAGATATTACATTTCATTTAAATTCTTGCGATGGCTCTTTTAATTGTAACTGTCCAAAGCTAGAACAAGTTAATAGTATTAAATATTTGGGTTTATTTATCGACTCAAATTTAAAATGGAAAACTCATGTTGGTGAGTTATGTAAAAGGCTTCGTTTCGCATTGGTTAAATTTCATCACCTAAAAAATAAAGTTACACAATCTTTTTTAAAAACCTTGTATTTTTCTTGGTTTTTCTCTTTAATCAATTATGGAATAATTATTTGGGGTGGAGATTATAAAACCAATTTATTGCCTTTAATTTCTATTCAGAATAAGTGTTTCAAAATCTTATGTTTAAATAATTCCGACTCAATTGACTTTAAAAGTTTAGGTTTACTCCCCGTGCGACATCTCGTTTTTTATGGAAATACACTTTACTTATTTAGCAATAGAAATATTTGTAATCTAAAAAATACGATTAACCAAAGGAGAATAAATGAAATTTATCAGATTCCTCGCAAGGAGATATATCGTAAACATTTCTTTTATCTTGCACCTAAGTTATTTAATAGTCTACCTGCTGAGCTACAAAATATTTCTTCCTATCCCTCATTCAAACGTTGTTTACATAATTTTGTAATTTTTTTAAATAATGTTGAAGACCTTTTCTAAAGGAAGCATAATGTATATTTTTTTTGCCTTAGCTGTTTGCCAATTTGTAAAACTTTAATTTAAATAATTCTGTCTTTTGTAAATTAAATTAATCATTTATTATTGTTATTTGTACTATGTTTTTTTTGTTTTTTTTTTAATCTTATTATTGCTATGTAATTCAACCCACCTATTTATTTTATTTTAAATATCACTCAATGTTCGCACTTTTTTTGGTTACCTGAACGGGACTGTTTCCCCTTGGTAACTCATATTATTTTATATATTTATTTGTAATTTCCATAGTGTAAAGATTATTATTATTATTATTATTATATTCTTATATTCTATATAATTACTAATAATATATTATTACTAATTATCTCTATATTACAATAATTATATTCTCTATGCTGACAACGCTTAAAATCATGTTGCTGTGGGAGCTGTGGTTAAACATGGCGACTGGAGGGCACTTTCTAAAGCTGTTCCTCTCTTTCCATTTTAAAAACTCAATCTATATCCACGCTCACCAATAATAAACTCGCGAAGTTAAACGGGCGTCACAAAGTTAACACTGAAACTGTCCTAATACAATCAACACGTAACTTACCACCAGAATATAAAGCTCAATAATTTAAACTCCAATATCCACATCAGCCGAAATCGGCTCCGTCCAATTTGAGAAGAAACGACATGAAGACAATTTTAGAAAATGAAGTGATAGCACAGAGCACCATACTTTAGCATAAAGTCAACCGAAAGAAATACTGAGAAGTGATCAGAGGTAGTCTTATTTCGAAGTGAGTCGAGTTGCAGCCTGGCTACTGCAGTTTCGCTCCACCGCAGAGAAACTATTCACTTTCTTAAAAGGCATCATTTCAGACACATAGTGTCAGATCAGAAGATCAATGGCCAGAGGCGGTAATGAAAATAAAAAATGGGTATACGTCTTATGATAGAGGAGCTGAGATCGCGTCTCGTTGAATTCTCGATTTTGATCCTGCGGGGTTCATGGTTAAAAGGATCAAAATCGAGATTTCAACGTAAATTCGACAAACTTCAACCTACACTCTTGGCTTTATTTGGGGACCAAATTACATGAAAACTGGTTTTGAGGGGTTTTAGAGGCTGCTCTTTCAGAATCTGGAATAATCTTTGATGGTTTCCATAGGAAAAACGAAAGTTGGTGATTCGTTTAATATGAAGACGACCCCCTAAGTACTTGAAAAGTTTTCTGTATATAGAATACTTCTACTATACTATAAAAAAACTAGACCTCAGTATTTCAAAGCGGAATGATAGTTCAACAACAAACAAGGCACATTTGACGGCACAAGCTGTTTCAGCTCAGATAGAAAAGCTATTTTTAATTGAAAATAACTTAAAATTTAGGACTTAGAAAGGTAAATTAAAATGTTTTTGGTGGTTTAAAGCCATTCTGAATACATTAAGATTTAAAAAAAAAATTTGACTGCAACTATCCATTCATCAAGTTTACATTAACTGCAACTAGAAGTATAAACTAAATTTAGCCACACAAGACGAAAATTTGACGAATCCTGTATAAATTAGTATGAACGGGGAAAATCAGTGTTTTAATGGGTAGTACGGTAAAGTGGCGGATCCAGTATTTGATTTTGGGGGGGCTAAGAATTTTCATAATCCAATTGAATCTTCTTGTTAATGGTATTAGGGGCCATTCATTAATTACGTAAGGGTCCCGAGGGGGAGGGGGGGTTGGAAAAATCTCTACATACCCTTACTTGGGGGTGGGGGGGGTCAAACCAATTCTTACGTAAGATTTTCCTAGTTAATATAGAAACAAATTAAAATTATTCTAATCAAGAGATAATAATATAATAGTAATATGTCGTTGACAGCAAGAATATTACTTATCTGTTGAAAAATAAATATCTTTGATTTACGTCAAACGGAGTTTCTAACATTTTACTGTTTTGAAAAACATAATGGAATCTTACTTAAGAATAGGGGGGGAGGGGTTTGAAAAATCTTACGTACCCTTACATGGGGGGAGGGGGGGTCAAAAATTGCCAAAATCATCCTTACGTAATTAATGAATGGCTCCTTACGGGAAAGGTAGTGAATTATCCTACTGAAACTACTAAAAGGGGGTTTGGGGGTCCTCCCTCAGAAAATTTTTGGAAGTTTTGTCAAAAACCCCACTTTTTCAACTCGTTTTGGTACGCCTCATCCGAATTTTGGAAAAATAGATTTTTTGCGTTTTGACAAATTAGTAAAATATTAGACGTTTTGGGGGGGGACTTCAGCCCGAAGGCCCCCCCCGTAGATCCGCCACTGGTACGGTAGAAATGCACACTCTTAAAAATCCTACCATGAAAGAATTGACCATGTCTCCACTCTCTTCACTAGATGGCGCTACTAACCCAAATCGTCTCCTTTCTTATAGTTGCTCTCGCATCAGAAGATGAGAAATTAGAACAAATTGAGTGTAGATGAGAAAGTGAGAAAAGAAAGAGATGCCTTTGATTTCCTTGATGATACCTTTTATTTTTACCTTTATTGTCTATTTGGGCAATTCCACGGGTAACTGACTGACATTTTTAAGTAAAACGCTTGGTATTTTGTTATTTTCTTCCCAAAAATAAATGATAAAAAAATACTTTCCACCCAGTTTATTGCTTTCTTGTTAGCTTAATCTAATGGCACAATTAAATTTTCAAAATATGTTTTTATTGATTTTTTTAAAATTTTAAACAACATGGGAACTGACTGACGTAAGCTAACAAGAAAGCAATAAACTGGGTGGAAAGTATTTTTTATCATTTATTTTTGGGGAGAGAATTACAAAATACTAAGCGTTTTTCTTAAAAAATGTCAGTCAGTTACCCGTGGAATTGCCCATTTATACCTTTATTTTATACATTTTATTTTTGATTGCCTTGATACCTTTTAAACTTAATTTATCCAACCAAAGGGCTACTACCAAACCGTGTTACTTTATTGCATACAATCTTTGTGAATATGCCACCCTATAAGTGAACATTTAAATTAAATATCTTCACTCTTAAAACGACAATCTCAAAACTGAGTAAAAAGTACTCAAACTGGCTCCGATCCAGTCTCAGAACATCGGGAGCTCATTTTTGAGTTCAAGCTAAAGATGTTTCATTTTTGAGTATGCACATTTTCAGAATAAATGAGTACATGTATATATGTTCAGAAATGAGTACATGTATATATGTTTTCAAATTTGAGTGCATTTGGCGGAGCCAGTTTGAGTACTTTTTTACTCAGTTTTGAGACTGACGTTTTTTTAGTGTTAAAATGTAACATATAAAAACGAAACCTTTTAACCTTATAGTAAGGTCTATTTAGTAACCTATCTATCGTCTATACGGGTTCTTTCCCCTTGGCGATAAATATATTGTTCTTTTTTTTTTGGTTGTTTGTATGTTTTATTGGTATCTGAATAAAGATTATTATTATTATTATTATATCTTGTCTAATTATTCTATAAAATTAAAACTGGAAAACATGGGATCGGCATCCCCTTATAACCCCCTATTTCCGATAAAACTTTTCCCTGTGTTTGAAAGGGAATTCTTTGAGGGGTGATTACCAAGAGCAGAGTGGAGCAAAAATGACCATCTGATGGCATTCGGTTCAATTTCACAAATAATTGAACCGCTGATGACCCGAACTGGACATTCCCGAAAAATAGCTTCATTCGGACTTACTTCGGACGAGTTAGGGTATTTTGGTGACGATTATATTGATCTGTCGTCATTGCTGTGAAACTTTATTATACGGGAGGTTTTTGGTGTTTCAGGTCTTCTAGGGGAGGTAGGATCACATCATGACAAACAAGAATTGGTATATGTTGGAGTGTAATTTTCAAGGGAAAAATGGTAAGGGGCCGTTCAAATATTACGTAAGAAACTAAGGGGGGAGGGGGGTTTCTATTTGCTTATTTTTGCTGACAAGGGGGGAGGGGGGGATATGAGTGATGCTTACGTAAGATGGTGCATTTTCGAAAATCTCTTGTTTCTTGCATAAATAATTTCAAAATTCAACCAGAAATGAATGTAACAAAAAATTGAATTAGGAAATCTGACGTAAGCACTTTTTTCTGGAGATGAACCACCCTAACATTTCGAAATTGTAACCCCGAAAAGTAGTATTTCGACTCATTTTTGAACCCTTAGGGTTACACCAAATAAGTACAGCTCCTTGTACGAGTCACCTAATTTTCAAAGAAAAAACAGTACTTACTAATAGGGATGTCAAAATTTCGGGGGGGGGGGTCCGGCAGTGTCTTACGTAATTATGGTGGGGGGGGTTGAGGTATGCTTATCTTAGCTGACAAGGGGGGAGGGGGGGGTTAAAAATGACCAAAAAAGTGCTTACGTAATATTTGAACGGCCCCTAAATAGGTGCAAATAGAAGTCTAAATTTCGAGGCAGGCTGGGGATCCTCCCTAAGAATTTTTTTTTGATATTTTGAACCAGAAATTTTGAATGAAACCAGAGAGAACCCCTTCTTGTAAGTTGCAGTGAATTTTCAAGTTGAAAACAGACTTCAAAATTTTGGAGGGGGTATGGGAGTTCTCCCGCAGAAAATTCTTTTAAAATCTGACTCCTCAAAATACTTTTTTTTTACAAGAACCAGCACGACATCCCTTTTTCGGCAGTGAGAGGAGATTAGACTCTCCCCGTCTCCCCCATCTCTTTATGTGGTTAGGTAAGGTCAATTAGCGAACAAAAGAGTTCCCCTCCAACCCCATAAAGAGATGGGGGAGATATCCACTGCCCGATAAGCCCGATGCACGCTTTGCGTGCATCTAACGGTGCGTCTTAAGTTTTATGACCACCACGACAACGCTCTTTCGGGCAGTGGATATCTCCCATACCTATTTGTGTGGTTAGGTAACAATTAACAATTGCAATTGTGGTGGAATTGCAATTGTGGTGCAATTAGCGAACAAAACAGTTCCCCCCCCCAACCCCCTAACCACACAAAAAATGAGTTGGATGTCTTCTTAGAGGCACGCTAAACATCTCGACGACGCTTATCGGGCAGTGGATACCTACCCCATCTCTTTGTGTGGTTAGGGGGTTGGAGGGGAACTATTTTGTTCGCTAATTGACCTTACCTAACAACACAAAGAGATATGGGAGATATCCACTGCCCGAATCAGCGTTGTCGAGCCGGCCATAAAACTTTAGACGCACGCTTTGTGTGGTTAGGGGTTTCCCCTAGCAACCCCTTCACAGAGGAAGGGAATTCCTTTGATCACTAATTGACCCCACCAAGTAAGCGGGAGCATAAAACAAACCATCGTAAAACTCTTGACGCACCCCGCATCTAAAGTTTTATGATACCAACGAGGACGATCCTTTGGGAGATTAGGGACATTGATAATCTCCCCCATATCTTTGTAGGGTTCCTCAGAGGAGGGGAACATCTTTTGTTCGGTAATTGACCTCAGCTAACCACATAAAACGACGAGGCTCCTGCGGGCATTCGGGGGAGATTAGGAGCATTGATAATATCCCCTTCCTTTTGTGTGGTTAGATGAGGTCAACTAGATGTTCCCTTCCTCATAAATTTTCCCTTTTGAAAATCGTCCTGGTAAAAATCTTTAGATGCACCCTATGGGTCAGTGCAAACTTTTATGAAACCGTTAATCAACGGGCACTGGATATCTCCCCCATCTCTTTGTGTGAGCATTCGGGGGAGATTACAATCGCTGTGTAAGGAGGGGAACTATTTTGTTCGCTGGTCGTTGGTATCATAACAGTTTGCGCTGACGCTTTGGGTGCATCTAGAGATCGTTTCCCCGTTGATTGTCAAAACGAAAGATTTATTAGCCGGGGAGCATCTTTTGTCTGGTAATTGACCTCAGCTAACTACACAAAAGGAAGGCGATGTTATCAATGCTCCCAATCTCCCCCGAATGCCCGAAGGAGCCTGGTCGTTTTGTGTGGTTAGCTGAGGTCAATTAGCGGACAAAAGATGCTCCCCTCCTCATAAATCTTTCGTTTTGACAATCAACGGGAAAACGATCTCTAGATGCACCCTTTAAGTTACATAGTTTTCAACAGACTTGAATCTTTTTATTATCTCACCTATTTTTTATCTAGTATCACTTGAACATAATCCAAAGATAAAAAACACTCTATTCTCAGATATCTAGGGCAGGTCATAAGTACATAAACAAAGGCAGTCGAGTATAGACGAAGATATCTAGGTATCTAGAAAGAGTGGCGTCTTCTTTCGTCAACCCGTGACGTCACTCACGGGAAACGTCATTATCTAGTAGAGTTTCACTTTCATACACTCCAAAGATAAATACAATACTATTCTCAGCCCATGAGTATGTAAACAAACCTCAAAAATTAATCCCGTATCACCTTCCGAATGATAACACGCGCAGAGATAAGGCCTTATCCCTACTGACCCGATAATACGATGACGACAAAAACAATGTCGTGAGGGGGACGAATGGGCGATAAAAATATCGCAGACTGCGCGGAATTCGAAATACGTTCCATTTTGCAAACGATAAAAGAAGTCGTCCCGAGCGAGGAGGGCTGGCAATCGAATTCGGATAAGAAAGAGAAACTTTTGCGATATAAGGGTGGGTTAGGAATAGAAGGAACTTCGGTGTGGCGACCAGACATGGTGCCATATATGAAATTCCCTAAAACACTTTTTTAGGAAAATTGTGCTTTTTCAAAAAATTTCCAACATTTGTTTCCTGGAGGGGGTTGATTCAACATTACCTCTAAGATACCTTCTCTTACGAGCTTAAGTTTTAGAGGACTTGGAGGTAGGATTTTAACTTTGTTGCCTTGGATTTCAAAATAATGTCCACAATGGGATATTAATTTAAAAACTGGAGGTGATAGAGCAAAAACCTCAGTGAGAGTATTGTTGCCAACGTTATGAAGAAGTCACTGAAAGAAATTTCATGAAAATATCGTGAATATTTGCGAATTTATCACTCAAAATTTTGCAAATTTACGAACTTTTTATTTTTTGAGGCCTGAAAAAGGGCTATTTTCTCATGCTAATATCTCAGCGAATATTCACGATATTTTCATGAAACGTTTTTCAGAGGGTTCTTCATAATGTTGGCGACAATACTCTCACTGAGGTTTTTGCTCTATCTCCTTCAGTTTTTAAATTAATTTTTCTAATTTTTTTTATTTCGCCGCTAAGGGCACTGTGAGTCCTCTCAATGGATTCTCCAGGGTCACTTAACTAGGGGTAGACTTTACTTCTGTGACCCTAGGACACGTTGTGGCTCCAATTAAAAGCCGCGAAACGGACTTTTGAAACACCCTGCATATATGTTTGACTCTTTTAAGCAGCGTTAGAAATTGGGAAAAAATCCACTGGTCCTCAACAAAAATTAGTGGTCCGACAAATTAAAAAGGACAAGTTTAAATATTACTAAAGTAACTATTGCACTGAATGTGAGTACCAACTAGTAATGTTAAAAATTAATACATATTCAATAATAAGTTACCAGCTGTAAACATAAAATTTATATAAAATAATAAAACAAATTTATGAGAAATTCGCAATAGCACTAAATAATCAAATTATTTTGAAAATATCTTATTTATTAAATATTTTTCTTGATTAAATAATATTTCACTAACTGACATACAAATAAAATACTCCTTGATTAAATAAAATTTCTCTAATTGAAATACAAATTGGATGCCATTGCACTAATTGACAAAAAATAAGAACTTTTTTCAATAAATGATATTGCACACAAATTAATACATATAACTTAACTGGTGGAAGGTGGGATATTGTTTCACTACTGGTCCGGCGGACCAGTGATTTTCTGATTCCACTGGTCCAAGCCGTTTTTTAGTTGTCCCGGACCAGAAATCCAGTACAATTTCAAACGCTGCTTTTAAGCCCACTCTCCAACCTGCCAACCACCAAATTGCCAGCTCTCAATTTTAACTCTCCGACAACGGAAGCTAACGTTCAATGCGCTCTCTACGTCATCATAACATCTCCGCGAGAGCACAACAAAGCCCAATAGAGAATCGATACCGCATCGATATCACCATCGATATCATTTCCATACAAGGCGCAGAATCAGTCTCCTCTGCCCCGGAAAAATCCTGACTTTATCCTCCATCCCTTTCACATTTTTCATTTTTAATCTCGCTTATATGAATGAATGAAATCTGGGTTTTAGAGTCGTTTGGTGGATCGATCCAGAGCGAGAATCGATTATCTTCGAGATGAGTGCATCTCTTTTTTTTACCCTAATATCAACATAGATTTTGATACAAATAATATTGAGTCACTCGGCCGTTTTCGTAACCTTTTATACAGCTGTTTTTCATATCAAACTTAGGGAGAACCACAGAGTAAAAGAGAACAGAGATTCCAAACGGCAGTTTTCCTCATTAGGTACTTAATTTAATTCAAGCTCGAAGATTAAAACTAATTTCACTAGCAGATATTAAGGGCAGGCGAAATACGAAAGTGATTCCTGATTGGATATGGAACTTCTGATCAAGCGGCATTTTAATTTCATCGGTTCTGCTCTTTGTCCTCCACTTCCAATTTGTGAGTGACACCTTCAGTGGGCAAATGACAGAGACGTAGCAGGAATGTTGTGAAACTATAGGCGGCGGTTCGAAGTACCATAAATGTCTATAGGAAAACCCATGTTCAAAAAGTTGCCATTATTAGCGTCTATGGAGATGAATCATCACTTAAGCTCTATACTCTGCGGAGAACCACACACGGAGAGAAAAATTAACTATACTAGACAGCAACTTAAGTTGAACCTACTACGTCACTAACAAAGTAGTTCCTTAGTTCCCATCGTGGTGTCTGAATTTCGAGTGAAACGAAGAACGTTAATTTTAAAATATGATTATTTTGTTATAAACCCATGTGTATATAGTGTATTTTTATCACAATTCGCGTATCGAAGTTCCTCCTATCAACCCAAGAGGCTTTGTGTTTAATCCCTTTCTCCTTCCGCGTAGAGATGTAGAAATGTTGCTGTGAAGTTGAAGTATAGCCACTTTAATTCACCAAAATTAAAATCCTACGAATAAGTCATCTAAAATTTAATGTATAAATTCAACGTTAATTTCACGTTTATGAATAACATTTTAACGTATAAATTTAACGTTTCTAAAATTTAACGTAGTCAAAACCATCCCCAAAAGAAAAGACTAGTTCAATTTCTATAATTTTTTTTTCTAAAGCTCCACATCGAATCAATTTGTTGTTTCAGACCATTTTGATATTTTTTCCCTCCATTCTACCTTTTTTGTTTTTAAAGAATTTTTTTCTTAAACCCAAGAACAAGAAATCCACACTTGGACATTTTTAGTAGTAAATAGTCCCAAACAAGGAATTATATTCCCCTTTCGGACATTTTTATTCTATTAGGAGTGTTTAGAAAATGCATCAACCTCATATTTACAACGGGTAAACAATATTAAAAAAACGCATCCACGATCGATCATAACAACAATAATCGATTCGAGAGCCGCGATCCGAGTTGCCCATTTTTCACTTGTTTAGAGGGAAAAAAACATCGATTCTTCTTCAAAAAGGGATGATTTATGAAGGTGGCGGGGGTCGCACTATGCCTAATTGTCCCCATAGTGACAAATTGTCGCGTGGCGAAAATTAAAACAGATTGCCGCGGATTAATGAATAATTTCTTGAGTGAAGCCATAGAGTCGGAATGAGGTTAGAGGAAGCATGGGATGATTGTCCCTGCATGGACAGTGCGAGAGACCCCCTTAAGGCATTTAAATATTTCTGTATCCTTTTTAGTACCAGGCGCAGATCCAGCACGGCTCACAAGGGGGGGGCACTTTTCCAGACAAGATCCCCGTGTGGTACCATTGGGGAAATGGGGGTCCTGCCCGAGAAAACAAAATTAAATTTGGCGTGTAAAAGAAGAATTTTAACTCATTTTTAGAAACGTTTTGGGTCTAAGGGGGGCACTTTTCAACACTATTACCTTTACTTTTTGACCCAAAATGTCAAGATTTTCTAAAAAATAAACACTGAATACCCCATTTTGATACTAATGGGGGGTATTTGGATCCTCTCCCAGAAAAAATTTTGAAATTAGACCTGTGAAAGTTGGGTTTTTACTCATTTTGATTTTTAGAATCTTTTCGGGTCTCCAAGGGGGGGGCATTTTCCAGAGTGTCCCCTCTGGATCCGCCACTGGTTAGTACTATCAGACTATTAGTCAGATCTATCTATCTATTAGTCAGTTAACTCCAGTCAAAGAGTTAACTCCAATGAGAGAGTTAACTCTGTATACTGGTTAGTACTACCACTCTACTGGGATATAAAGCGGTCCGGAAATTCACACTCTGTCTCTACCCTCGCTCTACGCGTAAAACGTGCACTGGGTGATTTTTGAACACTTGGCGCATTATGTATTTGCGGGTGGGGATAAATCATGTAAGAAATTGTGTTAGGGAAGAGGGAAAAAATGCGTAGGGATTTTAATCATCGCAGATGATCGAAAAAAGACAGTTTTTCCCCTTGTTAGCTGGTTGTCTTTATCTTTTGGGAGATCCTTGCGATTATGCATCGACTTTAAGAGGCTTGAATCATGCTCAAATTAAGTTAAAATTAATAATTGGGATAAGTAGGGATTGAGTAGTAGGATTGAATCGATACATATAAGTAGGGATTGAATCGATACTTTTCGGTATCGAGTACTGAAAGATCGAATACTCTAATTTTTCTAATATTTTTACTGTTAAAGTTTATAATTTGTACTGTTAAAAAACCTTATGGGTAAGGAGAATGTAAATAGTTTTTAGGCAGAAAAATGGTTCAAATAAGAGAATGACTACCCCAAAATTTAGGAGAAAAAACATCAAACCTTCAAACAAACTATTTCTTTTGGCCGTATATTAATTTTAAAAATTGTAAAAGAATTAAAATTCTTAAAAAAGTTGATCAAGTATCCCTACTCCCCCCTGGAAAATTGAAAACGAGACATACTAAGAAAAAAAATAGAAAAATTGTCAGAATGAAGGTAGAAAATAATCAAAATGAAGACAGAAAGATAGAAAAGGAAAGAAAATTATTACAGATCGATAATCCATTCATTTGCACATGGGCCGAGTGGAAGATTTTAAACATATTCAGTAGGGTGTATCGAAAAAAACTTTTCGATTTTGATGACGCATTAGTGCGGAAAAGTTGTCTAAGGTGGCAGAGAGTACCTGTGAATTTTTTCAGAATTTTTGGATAATTTCTTAAGGTGCCACAATGGCCCTGAAGTTCCCTATGTTAATCCAATGGGGCGCGCCGCCAAAAAGGCCGAAAATTCGTTTTTCGCCCCTCATTTCTACCCTAATCAACCGAGGAACGTCTTGTCTCGAGTTATAGACTCTATATGATATTTGCTACCCGAAAAAGCTTGAATAATAGCCTAAATTTCTATATTACGTTTTCTTGTATGCTCAAATTTCGTCGAAAATCGCGTATTTCCTCTTTCAAATCAGAGCCCACAATCAACATAATATAAATATTTAAGTTATTATTCAAGTTTTGTCGGGTAGAATACATCATATAGAGTCCATAACTCGAGACAAGACATTCGTCGTGTGATTAGGGTAGAAATGAGGGGCGAAAAACCGATTTTCGGCCTTTTTGGCTGCGCGCCTCATAGGATTAACATGGGGAACTTCAGGGCCAATGTGGAACCTTAAGAAATTATCCAAAAATTCTGAAAAAATTCACAGGTACTCTCTGGATCCTTAGACAACTTTTCCGCACTAATACGTCATCAAAATCGAAAAAAAGTTTTTTTTCGATATACCCTAATATTCACCCATCGTAGACTATCAAAAACCCATCAACTGTTCCAAAAAGGCTACATCTCTTACCCGAAGTTATCAGGGAGTAAATTGTGAGGTCCGAAAATGGAACATTTGGCCGAAATTACTCGAAAACACTCCTTTGTGTGTGACCTCGATGAAGGAAAGGAAGTCCTCTTACTGAATGTTCTCATCACGGTCATTCTTCGAAAGTCATCAAATGAGCTAGAATGATTCTTATTCAGTATGCAGAGGATGCCTTGTGTAGGCAATTTAGGGGGTTCAATAACACTGGGGGACTATTTTTAACATAATTTCAGTTGAGTTCGATTTTTTTGCTGTTTAAGAGTTCAACGGGCACACTGATTATAAAACTGTTGTTAGTTTTTTTTTCTAGCACGTCAACTTTTTAAGATACGGGGTATCCCCAAAATGTGCATAAAAAGCAAAATGAATGATTTTGAACTCGATTTTCAGGGTAAAAAACCATTACTTTAGTCTTTAAATTACACGCTAGAGGACAAGAAAGGCTAAAATTTCTAAAATAAGAAAATTTGTAGCAAATGGATAGGTTTAAGGGGTAATTACTTCCCCAAAAATGCACCAAAAACGTTAAAAATTATAGAGGTTATTTTACAATATTTTTTTAAATACCACCATTAGTAAAAATCATTGCTGCCTATTTTCATTAAATTTGGATCCTTGGGGAAGGGTTAAGACCTTTTAATCAGTAATTGTGTAAAAAATTAAAGAAAAAATCCTTTCTTGTCCTCTAGCGAGTAATTTAAAGACTTAAGTAATGGTTTTTACCCTGAAAATCGAGTTCAAAGTCATTCATTTTGCTTTTTATGCAAATATTGGGGGTACCTTGTATCTTAAAGTTAACGTGATAGACCAAAACTACAGTTATTTTTGGACTCGGGGCTAAAAGTGATTCAAAAATAAGTCGCAGTTCAAAGTCAACAAAATTGCTGTTCCCCAATGTAATCGTGCAATCTCAACATTCTAAAATGACGAAAAATGCATCATCTAGATCTGAAAGTTGTTCACGTGTTTTGCTTTAGATCCCATCTTCTATAAATGATGCTACTTTTTTTGAAAACTTTTTGACCCCCTCCCTCCCCTGTATCGCAAAGTGTCACACTCTGCATGATAAGAATAAGGTTGGTAAGAATCATGGGCGTAGCCAGGGGGAGGCAGGGGGGGGGCAGCTGCCCCCCCTAAGTCCTAAGTAATATACTTTTAATTAAGTTAAAACCCAGTTTTTTAAGGGTCAAATTTTCAAAAAATTTCTGGGGGAGGGCCCCCAGGCCCCCCTTTAGTATTGAAACCTTTATTATTCTCACTTTTTTATGTTAAATTCATTGAAATCAAAATTCTACCAAAAAATCTATGTCTAAATTTGGGTTTACGTGTACCAAAAAACAGTTTGAAACCCTGTTCTTAGGGTCAGATTTCGAAACATTTTCTGGGGGTGGGCAGTCAGGCACTCCTTTAGTATTTAAAACTTTAACACTTTCACACTTTTTTATTATAAGTTCATTAAAATCAAAATTCTACTTAAAAATGTTTGTCCAAATTTGGGCTTACATGCACTAAAAAACTGTTTAAAACCCTGTTCCTAGGGTCAAATTTCCAAAATTTTTCCGGGGGAGGACCCCCAGACCCCCCTTGAACCTTTATTACTAAACCTTTATATATAAGTTTTTCTTTCACACAAATTTTACCCAAAAAAGTGTTGAAAAAAGATCAAATATCCCTCACGAAACAATACTGTGATTACGGCCCTTTCTCACATGGCTTTAAAATTGTTCTCCAAATACATAAAAAAAGTCGACCCTGCTTGCCCCCCCCTAAGTGGAACCCTGGCTACGCCCATGGTAAGAATCCAAATTTCAAACCGAGAGAAATTCGAGAAAACAAGATTAGTAAAATCGAAATATTGGAACTACAAACATTACATCCAATGCTATATTTCAGATAAAGATATTGATTCAATTTAAAGGGTTCAGCATAGGGCTACTAAAATGGTCAAGGGTATATCCAGTTTAAGTTATGAGGGAAGATTAAAGAAGCTAAATACGTTCACTCTAGAGCAGTGGTTTTCAAACTGTGCTCCGCGGAGCCCTAAGGGCTCAGCCAAGCATTTCCAGGGGCTCCACGAAGAAATTTGAAATAAATACATTTTTTGATAATTTCTAATTTGCTTTTCTCTGAAAGGTTATATAAATAACTTTCTGTAAGGTGTTGGTAAGGTCTGCTGGTTTTTGCCTTTTTCAGGTCTTTTTTGGTTTACCAAAACAAGTTAAAACCCTGTTTTTAGGGTCAAATTTCCAATACTTTTCTGGGGGAGGAACCCCCAGGATGGGACGGTTTGGCGCTGGCCGTTTGGGCGCCGGCTTGTTTCGGCACCAAATTTTTCTTCTACTCATTTTTAGAAGAATTATGACGGTTCTATTTACTTTCATTTTATTTCTGCCGCTGAAACGGCCGCTCCGAATAGTAGCACACCAAGGAACCCCATTCCCCCATCTCTCAAATTGATTACTCAGCACCTTTTTTTTATAAAGTTCAGCAAAATCATAATCCTACTTAAAAATGTATGTCCGAAATTCGGAGTAGATGTACCCAAACCAAGGGAAAACCTGTTTATAGTATAGTCAAATTTCCAACCCCCTCCCTTTATAGCATTTGGAATTTAATTACACAAAACGTTTCTTATATTAAATTCTTTAAGATGCAAATTCTGCCAAAAAAATGTATAAAAAGAGAAGATAACATTGATCCTATGGCATGGGATGGGAGGGGAGGGGATAAGGAATGATTTTGGGCCCATGTGTAAATAAATTTCGATAAGTACCTCTGACGTTTTGTCTATCAGCCCCCCAAAACAGCTCTCGATTTCAAAAGAAGTAACTTTTAGGAAAACAAAATTTACAGATGTATAGATTTCTGTATGGGAATCTTATGTTCATGCATCTCCGGCATAATGATTAAAAAGTGATACCTATATTATTCAGAAATATAAAATAAAGATTTACATTGTATCCAATGATAAAATATATTTGGTAAATAAAATATTCCATATATCCCGGGGTGTATATCAAAGGACCGAGGGGGCCCAGCCTCTCACCCGGAAAACCGGACTACGTACAACAAAACAAGTTAAAACCATGTTATTTAGGGTCAAATTTCCGAAATTCTTTTGGGGGAGGACCCCCAAAACCCCCTATTGTACTTGAAACTTTATTATTGTCAATTTTTATAGTAAGTTCGTTAAAATTAAAATCCTACCTAAAAATGAATGTCCAAAATTTGGACAATGATATACCTAAAACGAGTTAAAAAAACTGTTTTTAAGGATCACATTTCAAAAAATCTTCTGGGGAGGAAGGAACCCCAGACCCTTCTATTTTACTTGTATCTTAATTTGTCACAATTTTTTTTACAAATAAATTATCTTAGATGCAAATTATACCTAAAAATGTTTTTAAAAGCTACATTAAACTGTTAAATATGCATGGGAGGGACTGAGATATAATTTTGGACCCCTCCCAAAATAAATTTCTATTATGCTTTTATTTCTAGAAGCAATGGGTTTTATGTAGTTTGCTTTTATACCTTGAAAAATTTATTTCGGAAAAGGGCTCCGCGAAGAATTTGTCTCTTGAAAAGGGCTCCGCGACATAAAAAGTTTGAGAACCCCTGCTCTAGAGAAAAGAATGATTAGAGGGGATTTGATTCAACTTTTTAAAATGGTAAAGCAAGGGGACACAGAGGGACTAGATTTCAATACGGGTAATAGAACAAGGGGTCACAATTTCAAATTGAATAAAGTCAAATTTAAGACGGATTGTAGAAAGGCATTATTTTTTTAATAGGGTAGTGGATAGATGGAATGCGTTGCCTGAAACAATTGTAAATTCAAGTGGGGAGTTCAAGAGGAAAATTGACAGATACTGGGATTCCGGTATTTTGGGTTAAAAAGAATGGACCAAGCTTGCTGGGCTTACGCCTGTAGTTGGTCGACTTAATTTGTATTTGTATAAATGTTTCATAACTTCTAGGAGGGGTAGGGCACACCTAAGACGACTCAGAATCACTTAAGAATGAGGGATCGGAAATGAACCCCTAGTGATTTTTATAAGCCAGCATGGAAGGTTGTAAATCCACAGTGGGAAAAAACATATAACCTTTTATGATGATTGGATTAAAACAAAATCGTTCGATTCCAGCATTTGCTACATAAAAACTGATTTAACAGCTGAAATTTCAACTCTTTAACTGGTTTTATAGAATAAAAACCAGATTCGATAGTTTTAAAAGGTTACGTGTCAATTTTCACAGGGAATTCTACAGCATCCCATGCCGCTTACAAAAACCCCTAGGTCTTTAGGGGTGAGTTTCCGACTCCCCACATTCCTATGTGATTTAAAGTCGTCTGCCCTACCTCTCCCCTAGAAGTCATGAAACAGAAACACTTATTTGAAACTTCATGTAGCAGTGACTATTCATAACAAAAAAGGACTGGAACTTACACAAGATTTACTTTAATTGAAGCCAAGTGAAGAGGTGAAAAAAGTTCGCGGGAATAAGAAACTTTTTTTTCAAAAAGCATCTCATGAATAAAACATAACTGTAACCACAACACTACGATGTTTTAATTTTCCCTTCTTCAACATTATTCACGTCCTTTCGGCTTTAACTTTGAGAAAAATTATATAAAGTTTTATTTATTTTCTTTGAATTAAGTGGGGGAAAAACTAGAGCTAGAGCTTTTAACTCACTTTAACGTAGGGAATTGAAGCTGGTAAATAGGGATATTTATGTCGGTCCTTGCTCTTTATAAAGTTTTTATTAATTTATCGCCTTGGAAGTTGTTTTAACTATTCACGTTTTGAAATTTATTTTTATCATCGGAAAACTATCTTCCGGGGTTATTATTTAACTTAGTAGTTTTAAATTTTTATCTTTTTAAACGTATTGGTTTTGTAGAGTTGTTTAATTTAAGGTTTGTATTAATATTAAATCCAGTTAATTTGTAATGCAATTCCAGTACAAATAAAATTTGTCTACCTTTCTTTCTAATTTACAATGCGCTGGATGGAAATCGACGTTTATGGTATTTACTGGAGTGTGAAAAGTTCTTTTCAATGGAATATGTGGCTTCGACCCTTTATTTACTGTATTTCAGACTCATGGATCTGTATGTTTCCACCTTAACCCTTTATTTACTGTATTTCAGACTCATGGATCTGTATGTTTCCACCTTAACCCTTTATTTACCGACGGTACTTACAAGTACCGCCAACTTTAAAATTATATAGAATAACCATCCTTGCGAATATATTGACGATAATTTGCAGGAACACTCTTTCAGTTATCCTCTTCCAGGATAAAAAGCAGCGAAGGTTCTATGATGAGTATTTTAGCGGGAAATGCGAATAGATTTAACTGAAGTTGTAAGTTTAGCTGCCATTTCGATCGGATTCACATGATTGTCATTTTTGTTCCCGCAAAAAAGTAGTTAAAGTCAAAAGTTAATTGTATTATTTTTAAGACTTATTACTGCGATAAAAAAGCTATGTTTTTCTTGTATTGTGAGAATATTTTAGCACTCCGTGTACTTACAGTTACCCAAAAGTATCAATTTAAGTAATTGGCTCTAGCGGATTCAATTTTCCAATGATTTTTTTTTGTATATCCCTTAATTTTCAATTTAGTGACTCAAAAAAGTATTCGCACGAAAAAAATTGCAGCGAATCATAATGCGGTAAATAAAGGGTTAAAAGCTCAATTTTCCCACTGCCCAGGGTAGAAAATATGCTACTATAAGCGCAGCTCCAAGCAATACCTTCAGTGACGCTATAATTTTAAAAAGTTCAGTCCCTATTTTTAATTGTTTTTATTAAACTTGAATTAACAATCCATAATTTATATGAATGAAAAAAAATGGTGTTTTTATTTTATTTGGCTCCAAACTACATGAATAAGGTAAAAAAATTCCATTGTTATTTCTGGTAGTTGGCATTAGAATAGGTTAAATTTCTTTCGATTTCCCACAAAGAATCGCCCCTAACATTCCTCCCAACATTTTGTTTTGTTTTTGTCCTCCCAACATTTTTATTTGTCTATTTAATACTTTAATTCGTTCTATGCTTGAATACAACTGTGTCATTTGGAATCCTTCTACGAATAATCTCAAGTATGCTATTGAAAAAATTCAAAACAAATTTCTACGCTATATTCATTACAAATCTAATAATATTGAATATCCATCTAATGCTTTGGCCAGGCTGAATTTTAATTTGTGCTCTTTAGAATGCAATAGAACAATATCCATATTTAAATTTTTTTATAACCTTTTTAATAACAAAATTGATTGTCCTGTTTTACTTCAAGAATTTAATTTTCATGTCCCCATATACAACTCACGTACTAAATTTGTATTTAAAGTTCCTCTATTTACGAAAAATTACTTAAAATATCAACCCATGGTAGAATTCATAAATTTTTTAAATACTTTACCAGAATGTGATTTATTTTTTCATAAATTCTCTTTTTTTAAATCCATTATTATTTCTAAATATCCTTAGCTCTATTTAAATGTTTGTCTTTTTATGTTGTATGTATTGTTGTAGGTATTGTATATATTGTCCTTTATACTGTATTATATTGTCCTTTGTACTGTATTATATTGTCCTTTGTACTGTATTATATTGTCCTTTGTACTGTCATTTAATTGGATATTTTCTGTTTGACAGTTAAATAAATAAATAAATAAACATTTCGCAAAACACTCTAATCTAAAGGAGAAGAGAAATCAACCCATATATACAGAATTCTGCGAATTAACCATCTCTCCGTAAAGTCACTACGTACATAGGAAAAGCTTTGGACCTAAAGTGGTGTGGCACAAGTGCAGGACAACTGCAGGGCCGTAACCTAGACATTAGTTTCGGCAGGGGGTCATTTCTACATCGTTACTTCTCAGGTACCCCAAACGAGTACAATGAGGTATTTGCATGAGTGAGGGACTTGTTCGATTTTATACTTTTTTGATACCTTATGGTTTAAAACTCCTAAATTTCTGATTTTTAAGTTCAAAAATGTGTTTTATATAACTTAAAATTCAATTTTATTTTTGCCAAAACGTCAGAAAAGTCACGTTATTAGAAAACAGGCTTCTATTGGATATGACATCACAGCGCATGAAAACCATTGTGTTTGCTGCTTTCACGTGATCAGAAAACGGGCTTCTATTGGATGTGACCTCACAGCGCATGATTTGTGATTCGAAAGTGTTTTCGCGCCCAAACAAAAAACGAAATTTCATAAATTTATATCTCAGAAACTAGGCTGCGAAAATACTTGATGTAAACGGCATTCTTCATGTTTTTTTATCTACTATTTTAATAAAATTTAATCTCAAAACGTGAGAATACCTCATTATACGTTAAGTTTTAGATTACTTAAAGTAGTGTTTGAATGGATAATGGGCAATACCATCATTTTTTGAAAACAGAAAAAAAATGGATTTTTCCAGTAAAGGAAATAGAATATCTAAATCCAAAAATCCACATGAAAAGTTTCAAAAAAAATTAGTTAATTAAATATTTAAAATTAAAATCGCCAAGCCCTTTGTCTTTGTATAGGGTAGAAGTACGTCACAATTGACTCATACAGACTTTAAAGAGAAACCAAACAATGACTTTGATTTGTTTAAACAATTAAAAGCATTGCTTAAAATCAATGTAAAGGGTATAAGGACGTCATATTGGGAAATTGGACGATTTAACGCCCTTTTTAAAAGTCTAACTTTGAAATTACATAAAAAAATAAATAATCATCGTAATTAAAGTAATTTTGCTCGTATATTCCGCTCTAGGGTACCTCTATCGAATAAAAAAACATAAAAAAATAGTGGTAATAAATTTACCTTTCAAAGCCCTAAAACTTTTTCAATTAAAAATAACTTCTTTTCAGTCTGAGCTGAAACAGCTTGTGTCGTCGTGCGTGCCTTGTTTACTATCCTTCCTCTTTGAAACAATGAGCTCTAGTTTTTTTTTACAGACTATAGTGTTTCGATGAAAACACTAGTCCCACATTTTCAAGAGTGACACATGTGACGTCACCCGGTTAGGAGCTCTCTGTTATAAAATATCTCATAATTAACTGAAAAAAAATTTGTCAGAAAAAACAAGCATATTTTTTGGAATCAGGAGAGAATTCTTAATAAATTAAAATTGAAAATTTAGAATTTTGAGATGCTACAATTCTCCATTATGTTGCACTGTATGTCAACATTTTACAATCACTCAAAATAAAAATCTTTTAAAAACATTTACATGATAAGGTATTCTACTCTATTCATTTAGAATTGGCGCTTGAGAAATAGTGCTTTCCCCCACGCTAGAAGCGTAACCATAGTTACTATCTTCGAGCAGCCAATAGTAAGCCTTCTTCGTCACTTTGACGAAGATAGTTGCTATGGTTACCGATCGGTGGTGGGGGAAGGAAATATTTTCAAGCGCCAGTTCAAAATGAACAGACAATAGTATGCGATCAACCCTTCCGTATCCGATCTACCCTATTAGTTAAGCTGGATTTAGGGTACATGGATACACCGCAACTGATTACTGAACAGCGAGCAGTTAAAATAAGTTTTACCACCATAATCATGTCGGGTGCACACCGATGACCTCTCAATGCATATAATGCATCTACGTGCTTCTCCAATGATAACAATAGCTCCAATGATACTTAGCCAACATTAGGCTTTCTTTGGAGGCATCTGGCACAGAAGAGAAATAATAAGGAGAAAGAATCCCCCCCTGGGTCCTTAGAGAGAGTGCCATTCGAACAATGCCGCGAACAACGATGGGATTGCATCGAGCACCCTTTATGGATAACTTGTTACGTTTCTCATCTGTAGTTGAGTGGCAAGATCGATATTTTGGCAAGATCGATTTTTTCGGGGTTAATTTTTGATGGGTGGAATATCGATATTTTTTTTTATAACGAGCACTTTGTGGGGTTGAAGAATTGTATCCAACAGGTAATTAAAAAAATAAGATCAAAATACTTGGACAAAGTTTAGTCAGCCAGTCACTAGCCAGTACAGTATTCGCTTATTTTGATTTATATGCAAAATATTTTGTTTTCTATTTAAATATAAAAATTTTTTTGCATTTATTTGTCCATTTAAAGAAAGATTTTTTTAATAAAAATACACTAGCGGAAATAAAAATCCCAACACCAAGAAGGAAAGGAGATATCAAAGTAAAATTTGTTTCTATGATTGAACATAGTATCAATGTGAATTGATTAAAAAATCAGCCTTCCTGGATGTTTGGGGGCCGAGAAAATCGGTGAGGAGTGTTGTCTCCATAGGTATCCATTACCGCCGTCACACGTCATGGTATTGAGTGACAGGGGATCTAAATGACTTTTGAGGGATTGGAGGACCATGTTCCCTCCTCAGGTAGTCCAAATTCATATAGCGCACCAGCGGACGTTCCATACCGGACTAAGTGATTTCTCCTCATTGACCGGACTTGTTTTGTGGGTGTTGGTTCTAGAGAACGGGATAGACGGGGTAAAAATGCAAACTAGGGGGTTACGAAGAAAGCTTGGACATTGCATACAACATATGGTTGTGCATATTTCTCTTGTAATTTGTCCCCAGGACAGGTCTGAGGGTAAGGACGGTCTACCGGCTGCAAAATCTCAATGACGCAGCTCTGGTTGGAAAAAGTACTGGTGAATCATACTCAGGAGTTGCAGAAATGGAATCCAATGCATCCCTACTCCGTTACCCTGCATTACCACTCCATGGAAGGATTAGAAAATCATCAGCTGAGTGCGCTCTCTCAATTGTGTCTTCAAACTCATACCCAACCGTCGTGGTGCTCCAAACCGAAGCAGGACTCTCTCATAAACACAATGTCATGAAATTGGGATTTTCATTTCCTTAATTCGTGCACTATTGGAAAAAGAAATGCCCATTTTAAGCCCCTTGTTTATAGACAAAGAAGTAAGAAGCTATGCGGACCGAACGGACGATCCGCAATACTGCAAACGACATCCATTCCACTGCCGCTTGTCCTCAGTATGATCTACCGGTATTTTGGCCAACCAAAGCTGCTTCATTGAGGTTTTTTAGCCGGTTGTCCGTCCTTACCTTCATACCTGTCCTGGGGACAAATTTCAAGAGAAAAATGCACAAACACATGTTTTATGCAATGTCCAAGCTTTCTTCTTAACCCCCTATATTGCATTTTTACCCTGGCCTATCCGTTCGTAAGAACCAACACTCACAAAACATGTCCGGAGAAAGAGGAGAAATCACCTAGCCCGGTATGCAACGTCCGCTGGTGCACCATATGAATTTGGACTACCTGAGGAGGCAACATGGTCCTCCAATCCCTCAAAAGTCATTTAGAGCCCCTGTCACTCAATACCATGACGTGTGACGGCGGTAATGGACACCTATGGAGACAACACTCTTTACCGATTTTCTCGGCCCCCTAACATCCAGGAAGGCTGATTTTTTAATCAATTCACATTGATACTATGTGCAATCATAGAAATAAATTTGACTTTGATATCTCCTTTCCTTCTTGGTGTTGGGATTTTTATTTCCGCTAGTGTACTTCGAATGGAACATTGCTGTGCTTCTTCATTTGTCTTCACTGAACTTACTTAATTTCATCATTAATGTATTATGTAAATAATCGAACCCTTTATAAAAACGTCCAATGATTGAAAAAAAAATCTCAACTGAAGCAGATGTTCCTGGCAAACCACATTGCATTTTCAACCATTTTAGAAATATCGCTTCAAGAAATATTCATAATGTTAAAGTATAAGGAAGTGTGCACATACGTTTTATATATAGCTCAAATTTTGTTTCAATATGTTTCACATAAACGCAGGCAACCACAGAGTATAGAGCTTCACAGAGGACTCAACTCCATAGACTCTAATGACAACTTTTTTAACATGGGTTTTCCCATAGACAAATTTCATGTACATCGGACCGCCTCCTTTAATACCACGTCATTCCTGCTAATTCTCTGTCATTTGCCGACTGGAGCTGTCACTCAAATCCGAATCGGAAGTGGAGGGCAAAGAGCAGCGCCGACGAAATTAAAATGCCGCTTGATAGAAGTTCCATATCCAATCAGGAATCCCTTTCGCCTTCTCTGATTGGCTGCTAGTGAAATTAATTATAGTCTGGGAGCACATGAATTAAATTAAGTACCTAAAGAGGGAAAACTGCCGTTTGACATCTCTGTAAGCTCTATACTCTGTGCACGCAACCACATGTTAAAAAAACGGCGCAAGTTTAGAACTGCTGTTGGTTGGCGAGTTTTGGCTATTTGGCGCCATATTTAGAAGCCACATAATTCATTTAACATTAGTTGGGGTTACTATATATTGATTTTTATCGCTAAAAACTTGGCGAACCAGCAGTTCTAAACTTGCACCAAAAAAACTTGTTATTTTGTAACACTAGAGCCGTTACGCAATAAAACGATTCATTTCTTGTTTGAGTGCTCACTAAACCACGAAAAACAACTTTATTCTCGACAACACAAAAAAAAAGAAACAACATTTCATCAATGTTTAACACAACCAGACAGCCCCGATTCACCCCCCAACAAAAACGAAGTACTGAAACGAAACAGGATTTACAACCTTCATCAAAATTTACTTTGCTCTGAACGACGACGTTATAAAAAAAACTCTTAAAGAAACACTAGCGCTGAACCCACCCCCCCTTTCAGTGGTATATGGAAACATCCATATAAAAGGGTCGAGCTTTCAGAAGGAGTGACAGCCTCGTGGGGCGAAAATTACCACTTTCGTGGCCCGCAAATTGATGACGGGGCCGCGAAATTACACCCTTCCGGTGGCAACGGAATTAATGAAACTTCTCTCCGGAAACTCGGAAAAATGATATGTCTCATTTTTTTTTGTGTGTGAGATTTTAATGATCTGTGAATAAACAATCGGAATGTTCTTTCTGCGAATTCGAAGCGCGTGTGTGTGTTCTATCTAGGGTGCAGTTTGAACATCTCTTCTCATTTTGTGGACAGCCTGGATATTATTTATAAACTCGACAATCTAAATTTCACCCCTTACTACAATACGCTGGAAAATCAATCTTTCAATACCGCGGAAGTTTTCAGTTAATCGCAGTTAACGTAATTTTATCGCATTGAAAGGGTTAAATGGCCGTATTTTAATTAGATAACAACAACACTTAACAACACTTAAAATATATGAATCCCCATTTTTAAAAAAGGGGGTAAATTCAAAAACCCCCTTTTGAGAAATTCAAAGAAAAAAATGTATATAAGTTAAGGGTTATTAAATTAAATGTGCAAAGTTATAACTTTTATTAAAAAAACTTTTAGAAATTTGCTAATTAGTCACAAAGATGTAGAGCAGCATGGATTTGGTACCTTGTTCAGAGAAATGCCTTGAATGAAACCCCTAAAACACGCAGCCAAGGGTTCCCCAACATAGGGAACCCTAGAAACACGTCCTAAAATGATCCTCATAACACTAAAATTAAAAATTTTACTTTTTTATGATCCAAGATTCTTTTACTCATTCACCCAAGTCTTAAAAAAATTACAATTTTTCATTTTGTTATGAAAACTATGTAATTATTGGGATTTTCATTGCATAAGCACCAGGTTTTTACTGGAGTACAGGAAAAATCATCAACATTATGTAAGTATAATGAGGAAGTTGCATGATTTGTTTAATCGATTCTTCTTGCAAAAATAAGCAGCTACCCAAAATTTGAGCCCGATCAAGAAATTTTTTGATTGCCAAAAAAATTAACAAAAATTCCCTTTTTAAAAGCACGCGAAAACGCCAAGAGTTTGGGATGTGACATCATCGTACGATAAACATTGTTGGAAAGCAACGGAGTTGATGGTATGATTGTTGATGTCATCGTACGATTTAAACAATAAACGTTTTCAGTCACGTGTTTTTTCTCTACTTATAAATTAAAATCTTTAATTACCTGTACATTTCTATGAAAAATTGACTAGATATTTCATTTAACCATACAAAAAAACATACGGAACACTTGTTTATTTCTTTATTGTATGTTTTATAGTTAAAAAACATGTTTTACAGTTGAAGTTTATTTATTTACAGTTGAAATAAGCATTAATCGAAAATTACATTTCTGCTTAGTTCAAGCATAAAAGCGAAAATCAGAAACAAAAAAAAATTAAATTAAATTAAAAATTCATTGAAAAAAAAACTAGCTATGCTGGGTCTCCACACCAACACTGCCTGTGTATAACGCCTCTACGAATCCAATGGATAATTTGTACAGCCGCAGATTCAGTTTGTAGTACAGCAGGTATTGAATAATTTATCCAACGGAAACGTTTTTCCCCTTTTTCCTTCTTTTCAAACGACAAAAAAAAGGAACTAGTAATGTTGAAAACGCGCTCCGCTGTCTCATTAAAATAGTGTGCAAATAATTACGGTTTTTTTCTTTATATTTGTTTTCTTTCACTGCGAAAAATATGTGTCGACCACACTGTGTGTGAATTACGAGGAATGGTTTCGGTAATTTCATGGTTAGGGGGCTGAGCACGTGTTATTAGTGAAAAGTTTCCAAAGATCTGTCATATTCCAAATTGGAAATGGGTCATTTAAATGATTGGTGGAGGAGAGAAGTTTAGAATATTTTTTTATTAAGTGAAATCCAAGCTGTGAAAATGTATTATGCTCTTTCAAAGAGGGTATGTTGCTAATTTCATTTCGAGAGAAACATTGGGAGGGAAGTAGTTTTCCGAATAAAAAACCTGTGGCTAGTTTATGTAAGGAATAATTGGTGAAATGAAAAATTAACCATGCATTTCGTTTCCGTTGCATTTGTTGAAATATTTAGCCATATGTTATGAAGGGACATGGTAATGAGGTATTTGCATGAGTGAGGGATTTGCTTGATTTTATACTTTTTCGATGCATTATGGTTTAAAACTCCCAAATTTCTGGTTTTTATGTTCAAAAATGTGTTTTAAATGATTTAAAATTATATTTTATTTTTGCCAAAACGTCAGAAAAGTCGCGTTATCAGAAAACGGGCTTCTATTGGATGTGACATCACAGCGCATGAAAACCATTGTGTTAACTGTTTTCACGTGATCATAAAACGGGCTTCTATTGGATGTGACCTCACAGCGCATGATTTTGGGATTCGAAAGTGTTTTCGCGCCCAAACAAAAAACGAAATTTCAAAAATTTATATCTCAGAAACTAGGCTACGAAAAGACTATGTAAACGTCATTCTTCATGGTTTTTTATCTACTATTTTAATAAAATTTAATCTCAAAACGTGAGATTACCTCATTCATGAGGATATAATAATACATGTAATAGTAATACATATAAGGAAAGGAATTGCAGCTGTTTATTTATGAATATGTATTGGTCTGGTTATAGCTACTGATAGGAAGTTACGAACGAAATAAAAATCTCAAAATACACTTAAGAGGCATAGAATTTCAAAACCTTTTCTACTGCCACCTTATATGTGCACATTCAGTAAAATTTTCCTTAGTTCCCTATAACATCAATCAAAATAATCATAAACCGAAAAATTTTAAAATTTAACATAGATTTTATATGAGTAATCAGAGTTCAAAGGGAATATTAAATATTTTTTTTTAGAGTTTATTCCTTCTGACCATTACTGATACGTTTCCCCTTTCTCAATATACAAACTAATTTAAAACTGTTTTCCCCATTTAAATAATAAGGAAGTTGCATGTGTCAGATTTTCAAAAACAAACAAGTGTTCTGTATGGTTTTTTGTATGGTAAAATGAAATATCTATACAGTTTTACAAAAAAATGTACAGGTAATTAAATATTTTAATTTAAAAGTCGAGAAAAAACACGTGACTGAAAACGTTTATTGTTTAAACTGTAAGATGACGTCAACAATAATACCATCAACTCCATTGCTTTTCAACAATGCCTATTGTAAGATGACGTCACATCTCTCTCTCTCAAGATGACTCTTGGCGTTTTCGCGCGCTTTTAAAAAGGGGATTTTTGTCAATTTTTTTGTAAATCAAAAAATGTCTCGATCGGCCTCAAATTTTGGGTAGTTGCTTATTTTTGAAAGAAGAATCTATTAAAAAAATAAAAAAAACATGCAACTTCCTCATTCCCCACTCTCATATTTTACATCATTAATTTTTTTTTCTGCCTCCATGAAACTTTTTCGACTTTTAGAAAAAAGCCCGAGACATTTTAAACCGTTTTTTCCTCTATCGATAAAAAGATTCCATCCTCTAATAAAAACACTATAAGGTAAATGTGGGTATAGTGGACACTGTACCAATAGTGGCCACATAGCTGATTAATTTTAAATAGAACGAGTTAGAGGCATCGAACAGCGTCAAAATTCATAGGCATAGTAGATTGTGCAATCAGTTAAGCTGATAAATTACCACCGATACCACAGATCAGCATGGGAAGTATATTTAAATATTTGAAAATAACAACATCGGCCGAGTGACTGAAATTTGATTTTGCTTATTGAATCGCGTAAGGAAACGGGTAAGTCGGAACTGATTTTTTCATATTTATTACCGCTTGATTGACTTTTAAATTTATATCAAGATAAATAAGAGTGTATCAAATAATACTGAATAAAATTTATTTGAAAATGTTGACTTTACGAGGATTTATGGGGGTGTCCACTTTACCAACACATAATCTTAGATTTTCCAATAGTGGCCACCGCAATGGCTTCTAATAGAAACATAAATAATACTTAATTTTAATCAGTTTTTCTTCATAAACTGTTGATTGTGCTTTAAAATGAGTGTTAAATAAATTTGGTTTCATTCTGGCTTCGGGAACCAATGTTTCTAAAACATTGAATTACATGCTAAATTCCTCTCAAATCAGCTACAGCGTAGACTTCGGGCCGAAAACTATCAATTTTTTTAAAAATAAAGCTAATTTGATTGAATCTAAAATACATTTCGTTGGGAAGGAAGATTTAATTAGAACTAGACAACTATACCAAGAAAAACCCCTCAATTTCATGCATAAACCCCTCATATAGGCATAAAAAAACAGGTGTCCACTATTGATGCAAGAGGTGTCCACCATAGAAGCAACAGCTTCATCTATGTGGCCACTATAGATGCAATTTGGAGTACTTTTAAAAAATTAATTAAAAATAATTTGCCCAATCTAATTAAAGTTTTTAATGGTAAAATCGAAAGAAGAAGATCCAATTAACCTAAAAATAGGATGATAACCGTTTCGAAGCAAATAGATTGGTATTTATTAAGAATTTAAGCAAAACTTTTCCTTAAAGTGTCCACTATACCCACATTTACCTTAATAGCCTATACCTAGAATTCAATTAGAAACAGGAGGCACTGTGTAACGAAAAAAATCACGTATTATAACCATTTATCAAATCATAAAGAGCAATGTTTGCTGGAAGTATTCTTAAAACATATTATTAAATATTGTCCTTCACATAATAAAAACTCCAACGATAGAAAAAACTTCTAACAAAGAGTAATATTACTTTCGAAAGGAACTTCTTTTTTATTCGAAGAAGACACCGACGACTAAAAAATCCTCTGTGTACACAGACAAAAAGCATATTACATATTTTCTCTGGGAGATTTTTAATGCGTGTATTTGACCGGGAGTTTTTTTGTTATTTTTTCGACTACGTACGAAAAAAAGCCTTTTAGAATGCATCATGCATCTCTTACTTTTTTAAGGTAAAACCGAACGGGCAAAGCAAACAGGGTATGAAGGTAAATAACATTGCAAACAGTAAATATGTCGAAAATGCATTTTAAAGGGGAGTGGAAACAAGGTAGCGATGTCTGAAGAAAGTTGGTTCGTTAGCAATAATGCAAACTAGATAGAGAAAAAAGATGAGGGTTTCAAACTGTCTTTTGAAGCGACTTCTTATCGAAAATACGAACGAATTATATCGGATATACGAAAAAACCGTTCAATACTAAAACCGTTCAATAAAATATAAAAAAATTAATTACATGTGTAAAGCTATGAATTTTTTTGTTTTTTGAACGGTTTTTGTCTGAACGGTTTTTTCGCGTCACCTTCTTATCAGCTTGGTGAGGTTTAAGAAATGATTAAAAGTTGAGGAATCTGGAAATATTCCTGTACACAGGTAATTAATTTTAATTTTTAATCATGGTATGTTTGGGGCATTTTTGTACACGTCCCAAGATGACCTACTTAACGCTCTGGATATTTAACTTAATTACTCTTTTAGGTGAATTCCCCGTGCACGCAAAAATATATAAATAAACAAAAAAAATTCATAAAGAAAGGAAGAAAAGTTAACGCAATATTTAGGATAACAAGTTATATCGAAACTTTTTTTAATCGTAAATCGTATTGGCTGTAAGCTGGTTACTACACAAACAAAATAACCCCACCAATAAATTGGGGGATACACCCCACTTTACTGTCTCAAAGACTATTTCCTACAACCTAACATTTCCTTGCAATTCAAACCCACAAACTCTCAATTCGATCTCAACATGCAATTCCGGTCCGGGCAGCCAAAGCGAATCGGAGCAAAATCCTCTCTAAGACAGAAATCGCATCTCCGTTCAGCATTCAAAAGGAAGTCGTGGAAGGGAGGGGGGAAAGAATCCAAAAGGGGGGTTCAAAGAAGGTGACCGACTTCATCTTCCTATTAGCTGATTGAGAGGCTTTGCTAAAAGGTGGTTGACAGAATCGGAACGCCTTATGGCTGTTTATGTTAAGAATGCAAAAAGGATATACCGCTGTTGTATATGAACAATGTTTAGTTTGACTAAAGCATGTTTTATCATTTCTAAATAAATATTTTATGATTAAATGCTTTTATTTGATTTCAAATCATAATATACAGTACGTTATGTAATGTATGTAAGGATGCAATATATGTATGTAAGTGTTGTATCTAAATAATTAACTAGTACTCATTGTTACTCATCTGTATGTATCTGTAAATAATTCACTAGTACTCATTGTTACTCATCTGTATACTCAGCAGTAGCCCCACTACTCAACTCCCCTCGTAATTTTCTAATTTCAATTCTATCAACAAGAATAAAGAATGTCGTTCTAAATATCTGTTCCTTTTCAACATAAAAACATATACAATAGTAAGGAAGTGTTGTCTTTTAAGAAACAGGCTTTACGTCCTTATTCATTGCCACTTAACCATGTGTTAACTGCCACTTTGTTAACCTGTGTTAACTAGAAGCTTAAGAAAGAAAATGAGCTTCGCTGACTCTGATAGGTAGGATCAATCTTAAACCGATTGTTAATCGCTGGTCATGTAGCAGTGAATAAGGCTATTAGTATTTTATATGGACTTGACTGTGACTAAAAGTACTACTCTTGTAATAAGAAAGTTGCATGATTTTTTAAAAAAAATTTTAATCGATACTTCATACAAAAATAAGCCACTATCCAAAACTTGAGGCCGATCGAGAAATGTTTTAATTGCAAAAAAAATTAACAAAAATCCCCTTTTTCAAAGCGCGCGAAAACGCTAAGAGTTTGGGATGACGTCAACGTACGGTGACCATTGTTTGAAAGCAACGGAATTGATGGTATGATTAATGATGTCATCGTACGTTTAAAACAATAAAAGTTTTCATTCACGTGTTTTTTCTCGACTTTTAAATTAAAATATTTAATTACCTGTACATACAAAAAAACCATACGGAACACTTGAACTGTTTATGAAAATCTGACACATACAACTTCCTTATTGAAAGCAACTATTACACAAAATAAAATAAACAGTTTTTACCAAACGAAAAAATTACCCATTCACTGGACTTACTCCACTATACCCTCAAACCCTCAATAAGCATTCTTTACCGAAGATCCCACAATGCATCCGTTAAATAGAATTAACAGCTAGAAACACAATTGCCCTTTACCCTTGACTTACGCTGTTCTTCCCCAAAACCCTCCGATTTCTCTCTTCAACCCAGAGCTGCTAAACCAACTCTGAAATAAACAAAGCGGCAGAAAAATGCTCTGCGTTGCAACTGTCATTTGTCAACCCCCTTCAAGACCCATCCGATTATTGTCCTTAAAACAAGTGACCGCGAAAGCAGGGACGCGTTTGAGTTTCGCTCAGAATGACAGCGTGCTAAGTCCAAAAATAAATAGATAAATTGGCATTCGGGTTTGCTTTAAAACCATTTACGTATGTACTCAAAACTTAGTCCAGTTGACTTACGTCCGTTTCTCTCTGAACACTCTTAGCTGTGGAGTGTTCTTTTCAAAAAGGGCGGATTTCACAAGGAGACGGTGAAAAGAATCAGCTATTGTACCGAAGGAGATTTTAAAACGCAATTTGTCACGATGAATATTAAAAAGTCAAAACCCAAAAAGATCTCTGAAGAATAATTTTCCATCCAGAAGTATATTTCTCACACTGTTAGGCTAAGCGCGCACTAGAGACTTCTGTCACGGCGACTTATATCACTAGTCACTCGAGAGCAATGCATTTCTATATGGAGAGATTCTTAGCAATCGGCCAAGAGTCTCGTCTCCTATGCGCGCGCTCTAGCTTCTTGCAATAGCCAGGGTGATAATTTTGTCTCTGTCGCCGTGACAAAAGTCTCTAGTGCGCGCTTAGCCTTAGTGGTCTGTCAAAGAGTGTGTCTCTCTGTATAATGCAGTGGCAGATCCTTGATTTGTTATATTTTTTGGGGGCTAAGAATTTTTTAATAAAAATCGAATTTAACCATCATCTTGTTGAACGTTATGTTAAAAAAAACTGATTTTTTGTTCAAAGTAACAAATTGTGTTAATGAGGGTTGTCCACAGGAATATGTTTCACTCTAAAAACGCGGTTTTATCTTATTTTGGTACACATTTCAGGGGGTGGGGCGCGTTCCTCTCGCCTTCTTCACATTATTAGTTCTTGTTAAATTCGAAAGGATGTTTCTAAAGGCCAATTCGAAGGAAAGGGGTCGAAACATTCGGATTTAACCATCTAAAGCCGCGTTTACACCTAAGTTGACAACTTTTGTTGAAAACACTGTTTGTATAAAACTAAAAGTTGTCACCTAAAAGTTGCTCTTCTCAAATTAGAGCAACATGTGGAAGATAGATTTTTTGTAGAAAACTAAAGTTGTTCTTCTCAAATTTATAGCAACAAGTGGAAAACTTGTTGCCAAAGAAATGGCGTGAAAGGCGGAAGTGTCATGAATTATTAGGCAGTAGTATCCACTAGTTTCCAAGAAGTTACTAGCGCAAAGCGCGCAGCAACAAATCTTCCACTTTTAGTTGTCAACTTTCTTTGATATTTACCGACACTCCGTGGGAAACTAAAATTTAGTGGAAGATTTGTCTCTCCACAAGTGGAAGACAGAAAAAGTTGCTGTATTTTGTAAAAAAGCAACAAATTGCCGCAACTTGTGGAAAACTTAGTGGAAAACTTTGGTGTAAACGCGGCTTTATAAAGACGCCGGCCGTGTAAGGCTAAGCGCGCACTAGATACTTTGGTTACAGCGACTGAGACAAAATTATCACCCTGGCTATTGCAAGAAGCTAGAGCGCGCGCATTAGGCGACGAGACTCTCGGCCGATTGCCAAAAATCTACCATAGAGATGCATTGCTCTCGAGTGACCTAGTTTTATAGTCGCCGTGACAAAAGTCTCTAGTGCGCGCTTAGCCTTAGCCTTCATCTTTTTAAAAAAATAATAAAACGCTGTGAAAAAAACATATAAAAAATAATAACTTAGCATTTTAAGTTTATGTTTACAGTTTGGTTGTCAACAAAGTCTTCAACCTACACTCTTAAAACGATTGTATCAAAATTGAGTAAAAAGTACTCAAAAAGGCTCCGATCCAATAAGTACTCAAATTTGAATACATGAATATACTCATTTCTGAAAATGTGCATACTCAAAAATGAAACATCCTGAGCTTGAACTCAAAAATGAGCTAACGATGTTTCATTTTTGAGTATGCACATTTCAGAAATGAGTATATTCATGTATTCAAATTTGAGTACTTATTGGATCGGAGCCTTTTTAAGTACTTTTTACTCAATTTTTATACAATCGTTTTAAGAGTGTAATTTACAACCGAGGTTTGCAACCAAGTTGATCGTCCGTTGAAACCTTGAAACATCAGTGTATTCTTTATAAGAAAAACAGTCTGAATAAAAGAAACTGGGCAAACGATTACCATCAAAAACAATTCATCAGAAAACATGAAAAACATTTTTCCGTCCCGGTACAAAAACCATTTTTAAAAGCCCACTAAAACTGCACAACCCTTCATTCAGAAAATGATCGTTTATGGACAGACAAATAATAAATACCTATCAGCGGGACCCGATGCATCATCGTCTGACAATGGACGAGCGGTCGAGTAATCTTCCCCCATCAAACACCTGTTTATGTCCCGAAAGAACATCCCTTCAACTGTAGGGAGAGAAGCATATAGGAAGACGTTTGAGTATTAAAATTTAAGATAGACCACTGAGGTTTTTACTCTATCTCTTTTAGTTTTTAAATTAATTTTTGAATTTGTTTATTTCGCCACTAGGGGCGCTGTAATTGTTTGATTCCGGAATTTATTACACTCAACCAATAAGGAAGTGGCATGTGTCAGATTTTCATAAACAAACAAGTGTTCCGTATGGGTTTTTGTACGGTAAAATGAAATATCTAGTCAATTTTTCAATGTACAGGTTATTAAATATTTTAATTTAAAAGTCGAGAAAAAAACACGTGACTGAAAACGTTTATTGTTTAAACTACAAGATGACGTCAACAATAATACCATCAACTCCATTGCTTTACAACAATGTTTAGTATAAGATGACGTCACATCCAAACTCTTGGCGCTTTCGCGCGCTTTTAAAAAAGGGATTTTTGTTATTTTTTTTTTGGCAATCAAAAAATTTCTCGATCGGCCTCAAATTTTGGGTAGTTGCTTATTTTTGCAAGAGGAATCTATTAAAAAAATAAAATAAAAAATCATACAACTTCCTCATTGCATCTCTTTCTGCCCAGATATGCGAGGTTTTCTGCTAATTTTTACCCATGATTTTCACACCTCTATAACCCCACTTGCGACCCCCTAACCTACAACAATTCGTGTCCGTCTTAATGTACCCTATACCTCCCCTAGAAGTTATGAAACACTTATCTGAAACACCCTGTATAGCTGTGCCGCTGAATTTTTGGTGCAACAAACTTTCAGGGATGATAGTACTCATCAAGACGAACAAGAATCGGTATATAAAATGTGGGTCACAGGGTTTGTGCAGGAAGAGACGCAATTGTTCGATTCCGTAATTTTTTAATTAAAAATAATGAAACTCGTACATGCAAAAAGTAATTTTAAGTAACTTCCTTTTACAAGGAAGTTATCTTTTCGTAGCGAAAGATTTATTTCGATTAGTCTCCTTTAACAAAATAACTTCTTTTACCAACTTCTTTTACAAAATAGCTACTGGAATCGAACCATTGTGTTTCTTCCTGCACAAATATGCAAGTTTTTTTTGCTAATTTTCACCCCTTTATATTCATTTGTGACCTCCCTTTCTATACCAATGGGCAATACCATCATTTTTTGAAAACAGAAAAAAATGCATTTTTCCAGTAAAGGAAATAGATCTAAATCCAAAAATCCACATGAAAAGTTTCAAAAAAATTTAGTTCATTAAATATTTAAAATTGCCAAGCCCTTTGTCTTTGTATAGGGTATATGTACGTCACAACTGACTCATACAGACTTTAACGAGAAACCCAACAATGACTTTGATTTGTTTAAACAATTAAAAGCATTGTTTAAAATCAATGTATAGGGGATAAGTACGTCATATTGGGAAATTGGACGATTTAACACCCTTTTTTAAAGTCGAACTTTGAAATTACATAAAAAAATAAATAATCATCATAATTAAAAAAATGTTGCGTGTATATTCCGCTCTAGGGTACCTCTATCGAATAAAAAAATTTAAAAAAAATAGTGGTATTGCCCATTCTTGTTCGTCTTGATGATTACCATCATCCCTGAAAGTTTGTTGCATCGTTTCAGATACACCCTGTATTACGTAAGTACCTAGGATCCTTCCCGTATCAGTAAATTCCCACTCAACTAACCACGCATGATCATCCACCAACGTTCACTCTACCCACCAACCCCCCTGCTCCTCCAACTCAATCTTTTTTTCCACAGAAAGATCGCATTTAATTTATAAAAATTCGAATCGCTCCCTCGCTAATCCCCCCTGACAGCACGACAGGGGGGATTATGGGTAATTAGATCTCTTCGGTCGGTGTCCATTTTGGGTTCTTCCCTCATTCAAAACGAGGCAGGTTTTTGCGTCCTTCTAGGATCTGTGTTGTCTCGGCTTTTAATTCCTCCCTAATCTATCGGGTTGGAATTGCCGATCAATCGCGCTTTGATGAATGAGCAGGGTCTTAGCAGGGGATTAATTGCGACACAAAAGACGCTCTTGTAGGGAGAGAGGGTTCCTTATTAAAATCAGGGATCAAGTTCGTAAGACTTCCCTTTAGGCTGCGGTGTTTAACCAAAAATGTCGAGGAAAAAACGTGTAACACAATTTCGTTTAGAGTTGTTTGGTTACTGGTATTAACCGTTTGAGTACTTAGAGCAGGGGTTCTCAACCAGTGGGTCGCGAACCCCTGGGGGGGTCGCGGGGCATGCCTAGGGGGGTCGCGAAACAAAAAATAAAAACAGTCATATTTACAGAGTTATTTTTTATACAGACAACAGCAATTTTCAAAACTTATAGATTATTCGAGAGAATAGTTCGTTTCATGCATGAACTATTTTGAATAAGAGTAAATGTAGGATGCATTGGCAGCTTAATGCGAGTGAAATGACGACTATATGGTAGATAATTATTAAAGTCTTAACATTTTAGGTCAAAGGGGGGTCGCCAAAATATTTTCCCTGAATATTTCCCCTGACTTAGAGGTTTATGCTCCAACTCCTTCCGTTTCTCTTCCCTTCCTTTTAACTTATATTCCGTCCTTAGCCTATCTAAAGTTATTTTAAGTCGCAAGTGCAAAGATAATTTTTATTAAAGTGACTCGCTACAAATGAGGTCAACTAGAATCTTAAAATCACAACTGAAGGATAATTATTCATATAAATTAGATCTACATTTGGTTTTCCTTTAGTTGATGGTTAGTTTATAAGGGGACATCCATAAATTACGTGAGGTCAAAAAGGGGGGAGGGGTTTGAAAAAATCTCACCAAATCTCACCAAGAGGGGAGGGAGAGTAGTTAAAAATCTCACGTCAACTTTTTAAGTTAGAAATTAAAAAATTTTTTAAGTATGAGAAAGGAAAAAAACACAGATAAGATACTGTAGTGATTTTTAGGCGGAATAATGTCCTTTCCCCCACATCATTAATAATGGAAAAGTTTTAGGTGCTGTGAAGCACAAAATTCCAAAGAATAGTATAGAAAATTATTTTTAAAGGTTGTAGGTAAATCTCACTTGGGAGGGAGGAGGAGTCCAGCAAAATCTCACTAAATCTCACCAAGGGGGGAGGGGGGTCCAGATTTTGGAAAAAACACCTTACGTAATTTATGGATGTCCCCTAAACAAGATGCTGTCTAGTATAAATAAAAGTCGTGAAACGGACCCTGTATGTAACCAAGTAACACATTACTCTGCCATATTAATATAACACACAAGCAATCCCCTAATTCACAGGTTTCAATCACAATCCTGACACACCGATACGAGACAATCCCCTCATATCACCCCCCCCCACTAACAAACAGACGTCAAACTCCTCCAAAACCCAAACGAGGAGGAGTCAAAACTCCGCGTTCGTAATAATAATAAAGACGGATATTCGAAAACCTACCCCGAGAACAATTCGTCATCAGTCAAGTAGAGATTGATTAAAAGCGCCCTCGCGAGTGGGGATGTATTTGGAGAGAAAACCCGCAATTACCACGCCCCCTGGCGGGGGAAAAAGACTCCACTAGGAGTAATTATGGACACGCATTATTATGTCGGTGGGGAAACTAAATGAGATTACCTGAATATGGACTACATAAGGGGTTAGGTGTAGTAGAAAGCTTATTTGAGACGTTTGCTATCAAAACCAGCTCATTCCATATTTTTCTGAAATCCACTTTTTTGCATATTTTGAAAGTTTAGAGGGTCCTTCATAACCTGGCGAAGGGATATAGCTCAAATCCAGCTCATTCCAACCCAAAATTAGATTAAAGGGTGAAAACTATGATCATCTCAACTGTGAAATTTCAGATCATTTGAAAAAGTTAAGTGAATGTCATTTATTTAAACTCGTAAAGACACAAATATTAACTGGTAAACTGAAAAAAAAACAATTTCACACAACTTAATTGAACAAAAAAAACTGAAAAAAAAAGCATGAAAAATCGTGTTTTTGCATCAAAATCAGCTCATTCCAACCTAATTAGTGTATAATTACGCCCAAGGTAATGAACCTGGAGTGAAAATGAAAAACTAATCAAATTCTAGGCGGTTATACCTACAATTAAAATTTTTAAAAAGAAATTTAGCTTTAGAACTGTGGACGTGAGAAGTTTTTTGTCTCTCCTGTAAAATTTCCAAAAATGGAATGAGCTGGTTTTGATAGCAAACGCCTCATTTAAGGTGATGTCTGAGTTATACAGGGTGTTTTCAGATGAATGTTTCATAACTTCTAGGGTAGGTAGGGTACATCAAGACGAACAAGAATTGGTACAGGTTAGAGGGTCGATAGTGGGGTTAAAGGGGTCAAAATTAGCAAAAAACCTCGCATATCTGGCCAAAAAGGACAACAATTGTTCGATTCCGGCATTTATTACATTCAACCAATTCAAATTTTTCATGAAGAAATGAGATTTCATGAGAAGTGTTTATTCTAATAAAAAACAGAAAAATAAATGAATCAGACATGCGTTGTAGGTAGATTAAAATTACAGTTGTCCCTTTTCCAGACTCTAGTTCCTTGTGCCACATAACTCTAACCAACCAACCAACCAGATTCTAGTAATAAAATGTTTTTGTCGTGACACTTTCTATTACAGTCTATCTACCTACAACGCATGCCTGATTCATTTATTCGTCTGTTTTTAATTAGAATAAACACTTTAATCTCATTTTTACATGACAAATTTAAATTGGCTGAATGTAATAAATACCGGAATCGAACAATTGTAACTCTTTGTGCCCAGATATGCGAGGGTTTTTTTTGCTAATTTTGACCCCTGATTTTCACACCTTTAACCCCACTTGCGACCCCCTACTAACCTATACCAATTCTTGTTCGTCTTGATGTACCCTACCTCCCCTAGATGTTATGAAACACTTATCTGAAACCCCAGCAAAAAAAATCAGCATAAAACCTTCAAAAAAGTACCCCTTTTGAAGGTTTCATGAAGTTACCTGCAGTTTTTTTGAAGGCAGTCAGATCCATGCAGGTTTTATAAAGGTAATGTGCAGTGTTTTTGAAGGCATTGTGAAGGTTTTATGCAGCGCAATTTTCCCTTCACAAAAACTGCAGTTTTTATGCAGAATATTAAATGAAGATTTTGAACTTAATGTTTCCTTAAAGAAAAATGCGGGTTTTGTGAAGACATATTGCAGGTTTTATGCAGTGCTTTTTCCCTTCACAAAAACTGCAGTTTTTCTACAGAGCAAATAATGAAGATTTAAAACTTTACTTTTCCTTCATAAAACCTTCAGTTTTTATTAATTTTATTTTGGACGTAGATTTGACGCATGCGCATTTCCTAGGGTTTGCTGGATCCGATATCCGAAATAAAGTAAGAACATTATTATGATTAATATAATTTTATTAATCACATAATTTAATTGATTTAATAATTAAATAAAATTATTCAAACCAGTTTTTGTTTTTATTTTAATCATCCCAGAATAGTGAAGACGTTCTGCGCAATCGCGTTACATAAAGATCTGTTTTATTGTGATAATGTCGGTATAAAGGAAGCAGCTTTGAAATTGGTGAGCGGAAAGTTATTTCTCTGAATTTTATGATTCCATACTTATTTCTTGCTGTAATATGATTAATATTCTTTTATATACTCATCAAAATTTGTCCATTTGTAATTGCATGCTATATCGTATTTTAAATGACTGATTTATTTGTTGCTTTGGTACCGTGCTTTATACATTTTGCAAAGTATTATTAACAAGCTTATTGCCTTTCTGGATCAGCTTCGATTAGAGTCGATCAGCCGCCATGTTTACCCACAGCTCAAATGATGACACAGGACCATATAGATCTAATTTGAGCTGTGGGTAAATATGGCAGCTGGTCGACTCTTATCGAAGCTGTGCCGTATTTCTTTTCACTTAAATCGGAGTCCTCGTAAAGCACTTGAGTGTTATCATTTGAGCAGTGGTGAAACATGGCGGCCGGTATGCATAGCACCAAATGATCGGATCTGCCAAAATTTATACAGAGGAAACATTTGCAGGCATGAAAATCACGCGTTAATTTCAATGTAAATCGGAGAAGTTTGATGACAATGTGTATTGTTTGTCTTTATTTTCCCGATCGCATCTGCCGTTTAAAAATTTTCGAAATGGGTACATGCATTTATTAAATGTTTTGGGATAAAATTAGGCAAATACACAAATGTTAGCAGTCAAACGTAAGCCAGGTTTGTGTCAATGATTATGTTTTGGTTCACTGTTCAATACAATAATAAGTGATAAGTAAATTAAAATCTATTATTTTTTAGAAACAGTTGGAGCATTAATTTATTTTGCTTAAAAATTGAAATTGAATATATTTTGCTAAAAGCTTGATTTTTCTTATAAAAAAGCAGAATCAAAATTTCCACCTTTGCTTTCCCGCTATAGAGTAAGCCCATTTCAGCGTATCATAACTATATGCTTGGCCCTTTTTGGGATACGAGAATTAGGTAACATTATGAAAATCAAAGTTATTAAAGATTGTTTGTGTTTTTCAGTATGCCATCATAGGGTTTAGTGCCATTAAACTCTTACCAAACCAGGATGTTAATAAAACTCCTAAAACTAAACTAAAATATTTTAGTTAGTTGAGAAATCTTTCAATTTGAGCTAACTCTCTATATATGGATGGCATTCAATACACTAAACTTATTTTTCTCTAGATAATGTTTGTTGATGATTGTAGAATTTTACTGCTCTGCTGCTAAAAAAGTTGATACGGCCTAATTAACATTTGATACAAAAAAATTTTTAAAATTCAAAAAATCAACAAATGTTTTTTTAATTCATGCGTATGTTACATTTTATTATGTTGATTTTTCATACCAGTTGGCTGATTTTTGTTGTTGATGGATGCAGTTTAACCGTACCCAACATAAAAATAGTCAAAAATTCTTTTCAAAAACCCCGGCAGGTCTTCTGCAAGAAAACTGTAATAATCCATAATAAATCAGCATAAAACCTTCAAAAACAACACTGCAGGTTTTCTGAATGAAATTCGGACAACTTAACTGCAGGAAACCTGCAGTCAAAGAAATCAGCATGAAACCTTCAAAAAACCTGCAGGTTTTCTGCATGAAATTCGGACAACTTAACTGCAGGAAACCTGCAGTCAAAGAAATCAGCATGAAACCTTCAAAAATATCTGAAGGTTTTTTGCATGAAATTCGGACAAATTAACTGCAGGAAACCTGCAGTCAAAAAAATCAGCATAAAACCTTTAAAAAATCAGCATGAAACCTTTAAAATACCTGCAGGTTTTCTGCATGAAATTCGGACAACCTAACTGCAGGTAACCTGCAGTCAAAATATACAGGTTTCTTGCAGGTTTATTTGTCCGAATTTCCTGCAGGAAACCTGCAGTTTTTTTTGAAGGTTTCATGCTGATTTTTTTTGCTGGGACATCCTGTATAATGATATAGGTATTGTAAAAAACGCATCACTTTCTTTTTATGCTACTAATTTATAATTTCACAGGTACTCTTCTTTTAATTAGTGATGGGCAGGTATCGATACCAAATACTTAAGTACTCGATACCTATAGGTATCGAGTGTATTCGATACCCACAAAAGTATCGATACTTTATTGACATATTTCGTTTTAAATTTTTCAATGAAGTAATCTTACCTACTGTAGATCAAACGCAGCCTGTTTCCGTTTTCATTTTGCAACGCTCAAACCCAAGTCGTTATCATCCGCGAGAGAAATTTGACGCGGCTAGGTTTTCCCCCCGCCAAATCCTTCGCCTCTATACACTTCCAGGCCCGTAGCTACGGGGCTTTTTGATGGATCGCTTTCAGTTTTTTGAATATTAGTCTGATTATGGATAGGCCGTAAAAAAATTATCCCTTCAGGTTCATTTCCCGACATTGAAAAAAAGTACTCGATACCTAAAAGTACTCGATACCTATAAGTATTCGATACCAAAGTATTCGATACCTAAAATTATCGATTTTGCCCATCACTACTTTTAATCGTACCCAGTATGGATTTCTTAATGGAATTATTTAAGATTTTATCAAGTCTAACTAATCTAAGATTTTACAAAGTACAGAAAATCTATCATACAAGAAAACTGGACTAACAAGGGGAGGATCCCAACGTGTCATCACCGATTCGATTCATTTTTGGTGTGTAAGTAGTGCATGACTAGGACATCAATTTGTGAAAATATTAAGAAGCAACTCTCAAAAATTTAGGAGAAAATCGCGATTAAAAATTTTAACACGTAGTTATATATCTGAGAAAATTCGTGTCTTGCAAGCAGATCGTGGCAAAGAGGTAAGAGCTGCGACTCCCAATTCAAAGGTCCCGGGTTCCAGCCTCGGTGGTTACTATAATTTTTATTTAAATTTTCCACACAATTAAGAGCACAGATACGAAGTTAAGTAGTACATACATATTTATATTTATAATTATCAATTTTAAAACATTTTTTAAATATTTTTTTCTGGGAAAAAATAAAATATTTTGCTATTTATACAATTTTTATAACTGGATAATATGGAATCTTATTTATAAATATGCAATTATATTTATAACGAAGGTGTGGAACGAAAAGGGTAAACACCAAAAAAATCCACTTGTTCATATTTTTAAATAATTTTATTTACAATTAATTTATTTTATTTGCACACAAAAAATTCATTTGCCTTATTTTTTCCTTGGATTTCACAGCAATCAACAGAATTCAAGAAGCTAAATGTTTATTTTAACAATCAAATCAGACACATAACAAACCCTTTTAGCATAACAAAATTGCGTACTTTCTTTTGAATAGTTAGGGATAAATTGAGGTTAAACTTCATCTATAAAAATTAAAACCATTTTTTTAATATTTTCATTCCTTGTTTCCCCAAAAAATAATAATTAAATTGAATTTTTTATGATCGTATTGTAAATATTATATATTTACCAAAAAATTATTCATAAACAAGAAAAAAATTTTAAATTAGTAATTAAATATTATTCTACTTTTATTTCGTATCTGTACTCTTAATTGTATGGAAAATTAAAGTAAAAATTATGGCACCCACCGAGGACCAAACCCGGGACCTTTGGATTGGGAGTCGCAGCTCTTACCTCTTTGCCACGATCTGCTTGCACGATACGAATCTTTTTAGATATATAACTACATGTTAAAATTTTTAATCGCGATATTCTCCTAAACTTTTGAGAGTTGCTTCTTAATATTTTCACAAATTGATGTCCTAGTCATGCACTACTTGCACACCAAAAATGAACCGAATCGGTGATGACACGTTGGGATCCTCCCCTTGTAAGTAATAAATGATAATAAAAAATAGAAAAAAAATATATAATTTTATTCAAGCATTTGAATGCAGGTGCTTGTTTCACTGCAATATAAAAGCAACAGTAGGGAAAACAGTTGTACAGGCAACATTATAGAAAAGTGCCTCACCAAGAAACGAACTTTACAGGTGATGATGAATATAATTATTATACTTTCGGACGACTCGTGTATTTGTTTCACTGCATTAGTACAACACTGGTAGTGAAAGGAGATGTACAGGATCATTTCTTTGAAATGTACTGAACAGAAAACCTCCTTCAGGTTGAAATTAAAATAAAGTCCCATTTTCTTACAAGACGAGATATCTTTTTGTAGTATGATTTCATTAAAATGATTGATTTTTGTTAACATTATTATAAAAATACATCAAATAAAATATTGCATTATAAATTGATGAAAACTTCCACCACCTGATGGGTATTATTTGTGAGTTTACACCTATTGTCCGCTTAACCAGCAATAAATGGTGAAATTCTCCTTTCATTATCTTGCCTTTCTGAAATTAAATCTGTCCTAGGAATGCCATTGTCATTCCAGCAGATGAGTGGAGGACTGATCAATGGTCACCGCTTTTTCAGTTATAGTCGGCTAGACTAGTACTTGCCCTCCGCTCTCTTGCGTTACCATCCTATACCGTGCTGATGAGTCCTAACAAGGACGAAACCGGTCCACGGTTGGAGGTGACGCTTGAGAGTTGTGAGTTTACACCTATTGTCCGCTTAACCAGCAATAAATGGTGAAATTCTCCTTTCATTATTTGTCTACCGTCGGAAGGCGGAGGAAAACCGGTTTTCTCTGCCTTCCACAATGCTGAGAAACCGGGGTTTCTCTCCGCCAAGCGACGGTAGACAAATTTTAACTATTCCCTTTTTCGAGATGGATGGCCGTGTTTGTTGAAATTTAAATCCAAACGTTTCACCATCTTCTTCAGAGTTCAGTTGTTGTTTTGCAAATGAGGATGCCCTCCAAAGAAGTTTGGAGTTAAATTCCAATCAACATAATTCCATCCATCCCAGAAAATTGAATAAAATTTTTAACTGTTTTAATCAAAATCATATTATAAGATTATTGAGATTTTTTTAAAAAGAAACATTAGCAAAATAACATGTTTTACGTGCAGAAAACCTTTTGTTCCTGCAGTTATTTTTGTGTGCTTAAACCTCTAAGTGTACAGATATTTTTCAATATTAAATATATTTGTGCTTTTATTTCATTGGTTTGACAACTAATTGTAGCAATCATTTTATACTTAAACAAGTTTCAAATATAAAATATCTTGGTCTACACGTTGATGATAATTTGAAATGGAAATCTCATGTAAATCATATTTCTAATAAATTACGCTTTATTCTTTATAAATTTTATTATCTAAAAAAAATTATAAATAAAAGTTTTTCAATGCAGCTCTACCATTCATGGGTTAATTCAATAATTAGTTACGGTTTAATAATTTGGGGTGGTTTAATAATTTGGAGCTTGGATATTCCAAGTGGCATAAGAAACAACACAACAACAACATTTGGGGTGGGGACTATCTAGGAAATATAAATCCGATTGTAAAAATTCTGAATAAAATAGTCAAATTTCTAAGCAATAATCAAATCCCTAACTTAAATACTTATAAAAATTTAAACGTTCTTCCTATTCGTCATTCATTTTTTTTATCAAACAGTTGTTTATTTTAATACGCATCGTAATAGCAATGAAATAAGAAACATAACTTATAACTTGCGTTCAAAAAATAATTACCTAATACCCAAAACACGGAAAGAAATTTTTCACAAAAATTATGCTTACTTATACCCAAAATTTTACAATAGCCTACCTATTCATATTAAAACAGAAATATCTCCATTAAAATTTAAAAAAAATATTAAAATTGTTTTTATACTCCATAGATAATATCGAGGATCATTTTTGATTATATTCTCTAGCAATTATTAAAATTGTTTTTATACTCCATAGATAATATCGAGGATCATTTTTGATTATATTCTCTAGCACTTTATCCCTGAAGCTCACCCAACAGCATTTTCACTTGCCATATTTTTCAGTATCTTTTTCATCTATTCATGTGTATTTTTTTTGTTGTTATTGTATTTTATTTTCTATGGTACTTTTTTGTTGTATATTGTGGTTTTTGTGTTTTTTTATGTTTTTCATTTTATATAAAATATAATATTTTACCTGTATGAGGTTATCTCACCTCCTTGGTGACTCAAAAGAAAATGTCTTCCCTTTTTTGTGTTCTTTTTGTATTCTTTTGTTCTTTATTTAAATTGTTTAAATTGTAATAAATAAAGTTGTTTGTTGTTTTGTTAAATATTTTAAATTTAACCATTAAAGATTAGCGTTTACTTTTAGCTATAGAACTTAATCAAATTATATTAAACTACACAGGTTAAACAATCTTAAAAGAGTTAACAACTTACTTAATAGAGCATTCTTTTTTTAAAACAATCGCAATGAATTTAATCAATCAATCAACCTCAATTTTCTATATACACCAATTAAATACAAAACCCGGGTTAAACTAACCCCGAAAGACTCTCCTTCCGTCATTAAACCCTTATTAACCTTAAAACGACTCTTTTCCGAAAGTAGGTCCGCAAAGCGCAATATGTTATACGAGTCTCTTAATATACATAAACTTTAAAATTAGGCTCAATGATATCTTTAAGGGGGCTACTCGTCAAGAATCTCAAGGGGAGAAAGAGAGAACTCTGAGGCATTCCAAAATGAACAGGGGTCTCTCGAGGGAGGGTCGAATCTTCCCGTGTCTCGTGGAATTTGCATAAAATAAACCATCAGGAAGAGACGATTTTGCTTTGAAAGTTTAATCTAAAGGAAGGTGAGTGCTATGATAAATCATTTAGATGTGTGGAAATATTTAGGTCGTATTATGGTTATTTTTATGTACTTAGAGATATGTTCATTAACTGCTATCAGATATCCAAATAATTAAATTTATATTTGCCACAAAAATGTAGTCACTAAAATCCTTAGAAATTATATTTGGGTTTCTTGAAATCAATACGGTTAAAAAGCTCAATTCCCACTGCTAGAAATATATGTATAAATGGACAAAAATGTGTTTTCCTTGGTCATATAGTTTGGGACTAAATATAATGAAAATACCAAAAAACTTTTATTTTTGTGTAAAAATTAAAAACAAAATTCAAATTGAGAACTGAACCTAAACTTTATAAATTATAGCACTTAAAAATGCAAATACCTTAATTTTATAATAGATGGTTAAGAAAGTCAATCCACTCATTGAAGATGACAGTAAAGTTAATAATTAAGCAGAATGCCATGATCATTTGCTCAAAAATCAGAATAAATATTATTTCATGATTGTTATTACACCTCGCATATTCGCGGTTGAGTAATGTTACCTCCGCATATTCGCGGATTTCGATCTCAAAGTTTTTTAGCAATAAAACTTGCATATTTGGAAAGAAAAGATATAATTAAGGTAAATGTGGGTATAGTGGACACTGTACCAATAGTGGCCACATAGCTGATTAATTTTAAATAGAACGAGTTAGAGGCATCAAACAGCGTCAAAATTCATAGGCATAATAGATTGTACAATCAGGTAAGCTGGTATATTACAACCGATACCACAGATCAGCATGGGAAGGATATATAAATATTTGAAAATAACAACATCGGGCGAGTGACTGAAATTTGATTCTGCTTATTGAATCGCGTAAGGAAACGGGTATTTCCGAGCTGATTTTTTTTTGTATTTATTACCTTTTGATTGACTTTAAAATTTATATTTAGATAAAGAAGAGTGTATAAAATGATACTGAATAAAATTTATTTGAAAATTTTGACTTTACAAGGATTTATGGGGGTGTCCACTTTACCAACACATAATCTTAGATTTTCCAATAGTGGCCACTGCAATGGCTTCTAAAAGAAACATAAATAATATTTAATTGGAATCAGTTTTTCTTCATAAACTGTTGACTGTGCTTTAAAATGAATGTTGAATAAATTTTGGTTTCATTCTGGCTTCGGGAACCAAAGTTTCTAAAACATTGAATTACAAGCTAAATTCCTCTCAAATCAGCTACAGCGTAGGCTTTGGGCCTAAAACTATCAAGTCTTTTTTAAATAAAGCTAATTTGATTGGATCTAAAATACATTTCGTTGGGAAGGAAGATTTAATTAGAATTAAACGACTATACCAAAAAAACCCGAATTTCATGCATAAACCCCTCATATAGGCAGAAAAAGAGAGGTGTCCACTATTGATGCAAGAGGTGTCCACCATAGAAACAAAAGCTACATCTATGTGGCCACTATAGATGCAATTTGGAGTCATTTTTAAAAATTAATTAAAAATACTTTACCCAATGTAATTAAAATTTTGAATGGTAAAATCGAAAGAAGAAGATCCAATTAACCTAAAAATAGAGGGATACCCGTTTCCTAACAAATAGGTTGGTATTTATTAAGAATTCAATCCTATGATAACCAGATGGATTATCTTTATGATCAAAAACAGGAAGGTCTGTGTTAGTCTCGCTGACTGTGTAGTGCAGAGAGATATCTCTAAAGGATGCCCGCAGGGAGGTATTCTTTCCCCTTTCCTGTGGAACCTGGTCTTCAACTCACTATTAGTACTTCTACGTGAGGAACCTGGCCTATCCCAAGCTTACGCAGATGACCTGATTGTGTTACTTCGAGGTCTCGATATTGGAACCTTACACAATCAAGCCAAGCAGATCTTGAATAAAGTCTCACACTGGGGTGAAGCAAATGGCCTGACTTTTTCTGCAGAAAAATCAGAGGTCATAGTTTTCACCTGGAACAGGAAGTGGAATCTGGCAGATTTATATCTAGGCGACCAGATTATAAACCGCAAAGAGTGTGTTAAGTACCTAGGATGCTACCTGGATAGTAAACTTACGTGGAACACCCAGGCACGGATTAAGGAACTTTTCAAGGGGGGGCGGTCTGATTTTTTAGGGTCAATTTTTTATGTTTGTGGAGAATAATTTTGAAGCCCCGTGAAGGATGGCCGTAGCCACAGTAATGTTTCGAGAATGGTTTTTGACCTTTAAGGAAATTAGATTAAAAGTTTTATGGGTAGCTTGGAAACAGTGAGGGTTCTTGTTTTTGAAATAAAAGTTTTTGTAATTTGACACTGAAAAGAAGTTTTGTGACAACTTTTTGTAAATTGGGGACCATTTAGGTTGCACTAGAGATGGATCACTCCTTGTATAACCTTCAGAATTTTCAAGGCAAGAAGCAACATTATAGACATAATAATTTTGGAATGGGGGAGTCAACTCCCTACCCCCCTTTGATACGGCCACGGGTGGAAGCTCTTATTTTTAATTTTAAATCAGTGGAAATTTATTTTGGCAGGGGCCTAAAAATATTTTTCAGCCCCATTCATTCATATTAATAGGATTAATGTAGCATTTCAACACTTTATTAGGTGGAATTTGCATTGAATAAAAATGTATATAAGAAAAGTTTTTAGAAATTATGGTTTAAGTTTCAAAGGGGGGTATGGGGGACCTCCTCCAGAAAATTTTTGGAAATTTGACTCTAAGAAAAGGATTTTAAACGGTTTTTTTGGTACACGTAAACCCAAATCTGGATATACATTTTTAGGTAGAATTTTGATTTTAATGAACATATTATTGGAACAAAAGTGCAAATAATAATTGTTCAAATCAGTGGTTCCCAACCTTTTGTGGCCCATCGCCCCCTTTATAGAGGTTGACTAACACCTATCGCCCCCTTTTCATTCTCATTGTATGTCTAATTTTAATTTGAAGTAAAGTGTAAGTAATAAAGCAATTTTATGTCCGGGGTTTGACCCCCAGAAAGTTTTGGAAAAAAGACTCCAAAAAACAGTAACTAGTTAACAGTTTTTAACTAGTTATGGTACACCTATTCTTAATTTTGGGCATATATTTTTTAGGAAGATTTGGATTTTGGTGAACTAATTATAAAAAGTTTTGAAAAATTAAGTTCAAAGAACAAAAGGGGGGTTTGGGGGTCCTCCCCCAGAAAGTTTTTGGAAATTTTACCCTAAGAAACAGGGTTTTAGCTTGTTTTGATACATTAAGTGTGAATACAGTCTGTCCGTACAGTACTATTTTATTTTCCCCCTTAATTACTCATCGCCCCCACTTTATTTATCGCCCCCTTGATAACAAAAATCGCCCTCCCCCAGAAGAATTTTGAAAATTTGCCCCTAAATAACTGGGTTTTAACTTAACTAAAATTAAAGTAAAAATTACTCGGGACTTGGAGGGGGCAGCTGCCTGCTGCCCACCTGGCTGTGCCCAATTTTTGTTTTTTGAAACCATACATTTTTTTCGTCCCAGAGCAAGGGGGGGGCGATCGCCCCCACCGCCCCTCCCCTTAATCCGTCCTTGGGAACACCCACGTCAAAGAAAAGGCAAGAACAGCCACAAATGTATTAATACTTTGTAGGCGGATTGTCGGTAGGAATTGGGGCCTTAACATTAAATCCACCCTCTGGATTTATACTACCATGGTTCGGCCAATACTCTCCTATGGATGTATGATCTGGATCAATGTCATTAACAAAAGCACATATGTAAATATCTTACAAAAGGTGCAAAGACTTGCTTGTCTATGCATTAGTGGGGCCTTTAACAGTACCCCTACTGCTGCATTAGAGTTTCTACTACAAATTCCACCCTTGAATCTGTACTTAAGTGGGGAAGCAATTAAAGCCATGTATAGGCTAAACAAAAATGGCACATGGTGCAAAAGAACCGGTTTCGGTCATAAAGGCCACCTGGAAAGCCACATTGATATCTGCCTGGACTTGGGCAGAGAGATCCTTACAATCTTTATGCCCAAAGATGCGATAACCAAAACAATAGTTCCAGACAAACTATTCACAACCCACATTCCAAAAAGGAATGAGATAGAGTCTCTAATTGATGAAATTCCAGTTGGATCAATTGAGTGCTACACCGATGGATCAAAATCAAACTTCGCTGGAGCCGGAGCAATCATGAGAACCAAAGGATCTGGAGATGATTTCCTTAGATTTCACCTCTACCTGGGTAAACTAACAACTGTATTCCAGGCCGAAGTTCTAGCAATCAATATGATAGCCAAGGAGCTCTTAGCTGAAAACACAGTTGACAAGAATATATATATTCTCTCTGACAGCCAGTCAGCTATTCTTGCCCTGGCTAACCGTCCGAAGTTCCAAAGCTGCGTTTTAAACTGCACTCAAGATCTCAACACTCTGGCCCAGGCTCACAATACCATTAATCTGGTTTGGGTACCAGGCCACTGTGATTTTGCAGGAAATGAACTTGCTGATAGAGTGGCTAAAGATGCTTCACAACTACCCATGTCGGGCCCAGAACCATTTTACCCAGTCTCATACCAGACCGTTAAAAAGGATGTAAGAGACTGGATTAAAAATAAACATGATGATGTGTGGTCTAAACAACCAGACTGTGCCCACTCTAAAGTGGTCCTCGGTATACTCAACTTATCAGGAAAACTCATACACCTCAGTAGATCTAACTTACGCCAGGTTATTCAAATAGTTACCGGACATGCTTATCTGGCTAAGCATCTGCACAAATGTGGTCTATCTGAATCTCCTCTCTGCCCAGCGTGTGGAGAAGAAGAAGAAACTCCAATCCACTTCTTGGGACGGTGTTCTCTGTCCCTAGAAACAAATTCTTTGGGTTTCCCTACATCAGCCTTGATCAAGCTCTTCTTTACAAAGGGCTGTCTGGCATATTAGGGTTCCTAATGTACACAAAACATCTCCAGGTAAGGTGAATTGACCACGATAAACAAGCAGTGAGACGCCCTGCGAGCTCTTTTTTCGGTAAAAGAATCTATGCAGGGAATTCCCTCTCACAGCTGTGTTTTGGTTTATAAATATAGACATTAAATCTATATAGATAACTTGTGTTCAAGGAAACTCCCCTCTCCCTCCTTCTTTTTCCCCTTAACTTACCATCGCACCCTTGCTCAGCCAAGAGTTGGCGTTTGGTGGTTTGGGAGGGATTGTTGCGCCTCATCTTCAAATAGTGTTGGTTTAACGACCTTTATCGACCCTCTGAATCAGGGAAGGGATCTTTGGCTAATACCGTATTATGAGTGGCAGTTGGGGATCCCACCTGTTTATCTTTACCTCACAAGGGAATTACCTTTTAAAACTCTCGGTTTTAATTGACATTTACCGGCGGTAGAGTAATGGGCATTATTGCCTAAGCTCTTTTCCCTCTACCCCGAGGAAGAGGGAGACGCCACCCCTAAGTTGAAGTTGAAGTTATTAAGAATTCAAGCAAAAATTTTCCTTAAAGTGTCCACTATACCCACATTTACCTTATTCGATTCTGATATTTATTATGTAAAACCATTTTGAAAAATGTAACTTCTTCTACTAAGCAAGTTTTCTAGCTAGTAACCCTTTTGGTATTTACTAAAAACTATTTACAGTAATTTTACAGTTAAAACTACTTTTTGCATGAACCTGTTTTATGTAATAAATGAAGCAATCGAACCATTATATTACCATATGCACGTTTTAAAACTGGGTTCGTTATTCGCGGATTTCGTGGATTCACGGTTTATTTTGGAACGTAAATACCACGAATAAAGAGGGAACACTGCACATGCAATTAGGAAATGCTAACATCAAGTAGCTTGTTGTTATTGTTGTCGTGTGCCACTTGGAATTACCAAGCTCCACAAGGATTCAAGGCAAAGAGGATGTGGCTCCTGAGAAAGTGAGGCCCATAAATGGCAGGAGTCCGACTCATGAGATGATAGATGCTGCCACTATCTATCGCCACCTCCACAATTTTGCCATGCATCTGAAGGGGAGGGAAATACTCTCCAGATACCTGGACCCGTGGTAAACTGCGCCATGACTGACCACAGGACTTTCGGACCCACAAATTTAACGAGCACGTACTCCGCATATGCTCGATGGGTCTTTAGCGGTGTCGGGAATCGAACCCGGGACCCTCCGATCCCGAAGCCGATGCCTTAACCACTAGGCTTATAAACACTAATTAATTGAAGTAGACAAATAAAACTAGCGTCCTCTGCGACGCTTTGAGAAGTCAAGTCTATGGACATGACAGGAAAATTACCAGGGATATCAGCTGCACGCAAGGATCAGTTCAAATGGGCGTAGTCTAAGCATTTCAGGGAGGATCAGTAACCCCCTAAGGAATATTTAATCAAAGGGGATATTCCAAAAGAAACTTTAAATATTCATGCCTGTCAGGCTAAATTAATTTTTAAAAATGTTTGGAAAATTGAAAATCAACTATGACACTCTCAAAAAATTATAAAGACGTTTCAATGGCGGTTCGGGCAACGCCCTATTTCCCATAGACGTAAACCTAGTATACACAACAGTATCACGTATAACTTTTGAAATTCACGAATTGTCAACCCATTTCTTAGCGTTCTACTGAATGCCTGATGCTAGACGATCACGTGTAACCTCAAATTCGAAATTCCAAGAACAGCTCTTTCTGCAGTATTAGGTCATCCCGAAATTTTTGTCGCTCTTGGGAGCATCTGTATATAATGTATTTTTTGGTACTTTTCGATTACGTAAATCAGTAAAGTACTTCTACTTCTATCTAAAGCCAATTTGGCGAATTTTGGCTCTTTTTTTGATGGCTTACTTTTCCAGCTTTCCTAGTTTCTACGATTAATAAGATTTTGTTTACTTCAAGTTGCCATTAATTGAAAACTTTCCAAATTAAAATTCAAAGGAATTTAACTTTAATTTGAAGTCATATTAATATTGTACGGAAGATCTTATTTCATAAATTGAAACTCATTTTATACTACTTTTGAGGAGCGGCGGTAGAATTTCCAGCGATCTAGATTTCCAGGAATTTAATATGGGGGATTGTGATCAAACTCTCCGGATGCCCCAGAAAAAATTTAAATCTAAGTTAAATTTTTCACGCTTGTTAAAAATACTTAAAACTTTAATTTTTTATGGAATTAGCCAGTTAATTTTAATTTAAAAACCTTAACTTTAGAAAAATGCAATTTTGAGCAGAAAAGAAATGAAGTAACATGTTATCACAGATTTAAGGAAAGCCCAGTTGTCGATCAGTCCCCAAAATCAAGCAAAGATGCCAAGTTGACGGTGGATAAAGTTACAGTTTATATTGGTATCACATAATGGAAAAGAGTCAAAAATATGTTATAAACAGATGCTCCCAAGAGCGACAAAACTTTCGGGATGACCTAATACTTCAATAGTCTATGCAGATTCTGAATCAACTGATTGCTTCACACCTTTGAACATTTACTTTTTAAATTACACTTTTGATTACCTTTGAACGTAACACTTTATGTTGGACTATGAAAATGGAATGCCTATTATCAAATGTTAAGCTGTACAGTAGGGTGGCCCTTATTTTCGAACTTTCGAAATGTTTAGCTCCCACCCCCTAACTTTGTTCCAATGGACAAAAAAATGATATCTGAAAAATTATAGCCAAATCGGATAATATTAACCCGACCCGCAAACGCCTTAAAGTTTTGAGTTTTTGGTCATTTTTTTGAAAAACTGACAAATAAACCAAGATAAAATCTTCACAATTTTTTCGCAATTTTTTTATGATGAACTACTATTGTTTAGGATATATCGCCCCAGGTTTCGTGTTTTTATCAGCCCTCATTCGGGAGTGGTAATTTTTTAAGTGTTACGCAAGTAATGTAAAGTTGTTTTTCCTGCATTCTACAAATAGCTATTACTCTCCAACCCCTCAACTTAAACACATAAAATTGGGCTTATTTTGTTCGTATTTTTATTCTCTTTAATGTTAAGTTCATTAAAAACAACTACCTTTTGAATACATTTCAAAAAATTGAAGAAAAGGGGAAAAAATAAAAAAATAAATAAAAATTATAATTTTTTTTTAAAAATGTTGAAAAAAAAAATTTTATTGCATTTCACCTTCTATAATATGCATTGATACCTAATATCAAGTCTAAAATTGGATTTTATCTCATTGAAAAAAAATTAAATTCCCCGTAAATTTGGTAGGTCCTTGGGTAGGTTTGCAATTAAAGCACCTTACCATGATTTCCAATTTATGGGTCAACTGATAAATTATCAGGAAGTCGATGCAGAAATAAGCAAGATTGCTTTAAAAAAGTTTTCAAACCATCTCTGGTACCTAGCTCCCGAAACTATTGCTCTGTCCATTTTCGATGATAATGTTCCAAGCTTAGTCAAGAAAAAATTGCTCAAGTAATGCTTGAAACAGATCCAGATGAAGAACTTGGAGAGGAAAAAAATCATCCTAAAAGGTATATTCTACACCAAAATGATTTTTCTATCTTTATGAACAACGACTTTGCATCTTTGTTTACTCCTCTTACAAAGACCTTCTTCACAAGATTTAAAATCAGTACCGAATTCCTCAACCAAGACCCTTCCTTTTGGAAAGATGATCCTTCTTATATAAATGGAATTGAAAAGCTTGGCAACGTTTTTGTTGTAAACGATGCAGCAGAACGAGGTGTAAAACTGATCCAGGAATACAATAACATTCTTACGAAAAATGAAACGGAAAAACAGTTTGTTTTACAAATTGTTGCTGAAGACCGAAAAAAGTATCCATCGGCCACTAAATCTTCCCTTAGGGAAAAACTGTGTTAAATATTTATTGTTTTATTGTATGTTGTGATACAATAGGTGCTAATATACGGAATACAAGTTAGTTTTTTATGCAATCAGTTTTCTATTGAAAAATAAACTTAATGCAGTTTTATATTTTTCAGGTTTTTAATGATTTTTGCAAACTTCTCAAGGCGTTTGAGGATCGCTTTGTAATTCCCCAATTCGACTGAATTTCACATAATATGTTTGTTGTTTAGTGGAACTATGGGAGGTGCATATTTTTAAGTTTTAAAAATCTAATATATAGCTAAAAGCCATCCTTAAAAACCAAGCCAAAAAGTAGTTTTATTAAAAAAACATACTTAATAGAAATAGTATCTTAATTGCCTTAACTATCCACTTAGCATAGCCACATTGGATGTTTTCGAATAAACAAAAATGAACCCTTGAATTGGGGAATTCTAAGGGGATGCACCAAAGCCTTTAAGCTGGAAAAAGTCCATAAAAAGAAAGTTTTAATTTAAACTACTTCTTACAGAATAGCAGTAATATTTTTGGAAAAATAATTTTCATTCATACTGTATTATTTTAAGAATCAAAATATATTCTAATTTAGTTCGTAATTTATTTAAGAAGTAAAATTCTGGTTTTAAATAGTAAAATAAGATATGCCTTATGAGGAATTTAAAATAGATAGTAGTTAATTTAAAAAGCTTTAACCTCTTTTTGGAAGATCTAAGTTTTTTTAGAGAAAATTAGCCTAAAAAAAACGCTTTACATCTTATGGTTGTTAGATCTTTTGCATGTTTTTCAATCATACGAGCATTTCAAGTAATCATACGAGTTTTTTTGAGTTTATCATTCTTTTACCGGGAATTAGGGGGTTGTTAAGGGACATACCAAATTTACTGGGAATTTAATTTTTTATCAATGAGATTAAACCCAATTTTAGACTTGATATTTGGTATCAATTTATATTATAGAAGGTGAAATGCAATAAAATTTTTTGTTTCAACATTTAAAAAAAAATTATAATTTTTATTTATTTTTTTTTATTTTTCCCCTTTTTCTTCAATTTTTTGAAATGTTTTCAAAAGGTAGTTGTTTTTAATGAACTTAACATTAAAGAGAATAAAAATACGAACAAAATAAGCCCAATTTTATGTGTTTAAGTTGAGGTGTTGGAGAGTAATAGCTATTTGTAGAATGCAGGAAAAACAACTTTACATTATTTGCGTAACACTTAAAAAATTACCACTCCCGAATGAGGGCTGATAAAAACACGAAACCTGGGGCGATATATCCTAAACAATAGTAGTTCATCATAAAAAAATTGCGAAAAAATTGTGAAGATTTTATCTTGGTTTATTTGTCAGTTTTTCAAAAAAATGACCAAAAACTCAAAACTTTAAGGCGTTTGCGGGTCGGGTTAATATTATCCGATTTGGCTATAATTTTTCAGATATCATTTTTTTGTCCATTGGAACAAAGTTAGGGGGTGGGAGCAGCATATTTTTAACTTTTTAAAAAACCCATACTGTTAAGGGCCACCCTACTGTACAGTGTTAAAAATGTACAATTTAATCAAAATAGTTTCGTTGAAGAAAAATTCTAGTGTTAATCTAGTCTGAGTGAAATCTTTACATTAGATTATGTACGAACCTCTATATACCATTTTTCAAATACAGTTGTAACTTTTTTTATAGTCCGGTTTTTAACATAAAATGCTAAAAAACACATGAACAAAAAAATTTCCTTTAGGATTTTATTTTAAAACTCATATTTTCCCCTGCAAATTAGATAAAAAATTATATGGATCTAAATAGGATTTAATTAGGGTGTTTTATATTTTAAGTTTTATAGAAATGTTAGGTACCAATAACCTTGAAATCGCATAAACTTTAAGCATAATTTCATCTATAATTCACAGCAACGTTTCCTGAACCCAGTACGTCACTACGCGGAAGGAAAAAGTGAGTAAACACAAAGCCTGTTGGGTTGATAGGAGGAACTTCGATACGCGAATTATGATAAAAAGACACTATTTATACATGGGTTTAACGAAATAATCATATTTTAAGATTGATGTTCTTTGTTTCACTCGAAATTCAGACACCGCTAAGGGAACTACTTTGTTTGTTAGTGACGTAGTAGGTTCAACTTAAGTTGCCGTCTAGTATAATGGTTAAGTAACACTTCTATTTGGTGTATATTACATAATTTTTATTCACAAATTTGTTGAAATCGCCACATCTTTGTTACTAATGTGGGTCATACTCGCATACTTTGTAAACTTACTCAACTTATTTCCTTAACACATACAAATTTACAAAAGAAATAAGAATGTATAACTACTCACCCCTGCTAGGATTGAAAATTTCTATCACACATGATGCAGGCAAGGAACTTCTACTTGAAGATTTTTAACCAAGACCTTGAGAATCTCAGGAGCAGTTCTAAAAAAAAAGTATAAATTAAATCGCTAGTTCGAAAAATGGAAAATTGAAGACCACATTTTAAAAAGCAGGTTAAACCGACCTCTACACGTGTACCACACGTTCCTAATCAAATTTAATTTGGGAATTCTTCCAGAAAAAACGTAGACGAGACGAGCTTCTTAGTTAAAAATACAACCTTATTCGAAATGCGAACGACAACAATCACCCACAGATGCCACTATGTTAAAACATAATAAAATACAAAATCGATATAAAATTTTAAAATTAAATCGATATCAATAAAATAGTAAGCACAATTGTGGTAGTCGAACCCGTGCCTCCATGCCGGGAATCGAACACGTGCCTGGTAGAAACATAATGAGGTATTCTCACGTTTTGAGATTAAATTTTATTACAATAGTAGGTAAAATACCATGAAGAATGACGTTTACATCAAGTATTTTGGTAGCCTAGTTTCTGAGATATAAATTTTTGAAATTTCGTTTTTTGGTTTGGGCTAGAAAACACTTTCGAATCACAAATCATGCGCTGTGAGGTCACATCCAATAGGAGCCCGTTTTCTGATAACGTGACTTTTCTGACGTTTCGGCAAAAATAAAATTGAATTTTAAATTATTTAAAACACATTTTTGAACTTAAAAATCTGAAATTTAGGAGTTTTAAACCATAATGTATCAAAAAAAGTATAAAATCAAGCAAATCCCTCACTCATGCAAATACCTCATTCAACACCACAAGAAGCTAGCGAAAACTATTTAAAATTCCTCACCTTTAAGATTTAAAATTAAACAAAAAAAATATACCACCTCGTAAATTGTTATTTTTTACGCCTAACCTGAAAATAAATCCCAAACACCAATATCTTGAAACCTTGAAGCACCTCTATACTTTAAGCTTCACAATTCTGAATATATCTCCGAATATCCCCCAACATAAGACATCCCCAAAATATCGATTTCCAAAAGCGATTCAGAACTCTTATTTCAGGCTTAGAAAGGGGACAAAGACACTTTAATAGCTGACGCCATCAGAATGTTTTGGGGGAGGAGAGTTTGGACAAGTCTTCCGGGGGATTTTCTTGTCGTGTAGGGCTGACAGAGGGACGGAGAATAGTTTCGTCGTGTCCTAGGCGTGTCGAGCGCCTTGTCGTACGTCACTTGTGTTTTGCTTTAATTAGGGAAAAGGGAGACTGAAGAGTATAAATATAATGTAGCCTTGCTTATTTTATTTTATTTTTGTTATTAGGTGAATAATTAAGAGTTTTTATGCTACATTTTAGTGTTTTACATAGAATTTAAATGTTTTAATTTTTTTGAGCAAAGAACAAAGTATTTTACCCCTCTAAAATCGTTCTTGCATTTCTTTTTAAAATTGCTAAGACAATTTTTCACATTTTTGCAATCAATACATGTGATAGGGGCTAAAATTGTTTAAAAAATTTTTTAATTTATATTTCCGCCTCAATATAAAAATTTGGAGAGCATTATTATTATAGCCTGTTCATTTAGAAAAGAATTTTGAACTATATTTTATTTGATGTGTAAAACAGGAGAGAAAGGTTTTTTCATTAAGTTTAGAAGTTCTAAAAGAAGTATTTTTTTCATATTTGATACTATACCATTGCGATGCTAAAAAATAATCATTTATTTTATAATACGAGGTTGTGTTATAGATCTAATATTTATAAAGACGCAAATTCCTTTTAACAATTTAAGTTTCAAATGGATACTAGACTACAATATTTCTTGACCCTATGACGTCACTACGCGGAATGAAAAACTAAGTACTGCTCAGCCAACGATAGTAAAAGGGTCGAGAGATTTTTACAGACTTTGCACTGCCGATAGTTGCGTAACCGGTGATAATTGGGGTCTTGTTTTCTATATACAAGCAAATGTCTCTTTCGATCAACTGCCCCTCAACTTCCACCTGTCCCCCCTCCGAAATACTTGTTCCAGCGTTGTCAAAATCACGTGACCCTTTTACTATCGTTGGTTTAGTAATAAACAGAAAGCCAGTTGGGTTGCTATACTAGACAGCCACTTAAGTTGAACCTAAAGAGCCTGTATACGAGAGAGAGGCAACAACTCAGTATAGCGCGCTCAGATCGGTAAACCGGTTTTCTGTTCGCCACAGGCGGTTCCCTCCATAGGACTAGCATGGGACGCGAGACAAGCGGCATGATACAGTTTGGACAGAATTTTGAACAGAACTGGATGCGCAGAGACGCTTTTAAGCGAGTTGTCGCCTCTCTCTCGTATACAGGCTCTCTAGTTGAATCTACTACGTCACTAACAAACAAAGTAGTTCCCATCGCGGTGTCTGAATTTCGAGTGAAACAAAGAACTTCAATCATAAAATATGATTATTTCGTTAAACCCATGTATAAATAGTGTCTTTTTTAACACGATTCGTGTATCGAAATTCCTCCTATCAACCCAACAGGCTTTGTGTTTACTCACTTTCTCCTTCCGCGTAGGGACGTACTGGGTTCAGTCAGGAAATGTTGCTGTGAAGTATAGTAGGTTTACGCAAATCGTGACAACAAGAAGCTATGTTGTTGTCGTCGTGTGCCACTTGGAATACCCAAGCTCCATAAGGATTCAAGGCAAAGAGGGGTGCGGCTCCTGAGAAAGTAAGGCCGACTTCTGCCTCATGATATGATAGATGCTGCCACTATCTATCGCCAACTCCACAATTTTGCCATGCATCTGAAGGGGAGGGAAATAATCCCCAGACACCTGGACCCGTGGTAAACTGCGCCATGACGGACCACAGGATATTCGGACCCACAGATTTAACGATCACGTACTCCGCATATACTCGATGGGTCTTTAGCGGTGTCGAGAATCGAACCCGGGACACTCCGATCCCGAAGCCGATGCCCTAACCACTAGGCTCCCCACGGCCCAACACGAAGCTGTAATACATGGGTTTCACACACTAATCGTATTTCTAAATTGAAGTTCACTCACAATTCAGACACAGGGAACTACTTTATCTGTTTGCTCTCAGCCAGGGTCGAGAAACTGTTCAGTCTAGTATAAATAAATGCATTCGATTCTTAAAAAAGCACACAGCATCATACATTGGTATTCAATTCCTCATAAAAAAAATACTACCGCATGCCTAAACGTACCAATTTGGTCCTACTCAAAAATCCAAACACGATCCCAAAACACAATAAATGGACTTAAAAGTGAACTCAGACTCGCGACATATTTAAGCAAGCGTTCCATATATGACAGGGGAGGGTCATCTTGGTAGGCATCCAAAGCACACATAAATGGAACTTCCCTCCAAACTGCTGGAATCTGATTATCCCTCGTAAACAGGGACTTTTTCGTTAAACGTCTTCCCTTGTTAAACAACCGGAATAAGACGCCACTCTTCTGATATAATCCAAAGAAGGGAGCATAGATGTAAGTTATATTAGAGGTAACATGCAAGAATACCATAGATGGCTAATGTGCAGCGTTAGAAATTGGAAAAAAAACCACTGGTCCTGCGGACCAGTGCTTTACCAATCTTACTGGTGCGCAACAAAAATTACTGGTCTAACAAATAGAAAAAAGGACAAAATAGTAATGTTAAAAATTGATACACATTCAATAATAAGTTACCAGCTGTAAACATAAAATTTATATAAAGTAATTAATAAAATAAATTTATGAGAATTAATCAACAGCACTAAATAATCAAATAAATTTGAAAATATCATATTTATTAAATATTGTTCTTGATTAAATAATGTCACCAACTGACGTACAAATAAAATACTCTTCTTGATTAAGTAAAATTTCTCTAATTGACAAAAATAAGAACTTTTCTTGAATAAATGATATTGCACAGAAACTAATACATAACTGAACTGGTAGAGGGTGGGATATTTTTTCACCACTGGGTGCCTACTTAGAGGCTCGAAATTAATTCCCCTTCCGGAAAAACTCCTAGACCACGTGACTTTCCGGAGTCACGTGACACAAAACTCAAAAAGTGCTACTTAGATGCAAAAAAATACCTCTGCCTTCCGGAATTGAGGCGGGAATTTTTTCACCCGGAAAAAACTGCGTGAAATTAAATTCACTGTGGGGAAAAATGATGGTGGACAGTATAAACAAATCCCAATCGGACCTTGATTTGTAATTAAAATCAATAACTGTATTTTTTCACCGGAAGAGGCTGCACAAGGAATTATTTTTTATTAATAAGATTCTTCCGACAAGAAATTGGACTAAAGAAATGCGAATAATATAACGTGAAAGAACAGACAACAGGAACAGCATATTCTGTGGTGAAAGGAAAAAAAAGGTAAGCTTTTTTCTATAATAATTACCTTGTTATAAGTCACTATAACTGTTATTAATTAACTTAATATATCCGATTTACTTATTCAATAATCGGGGATTAATTGGTATAACTATTTTGCCTCGATCAATCTAACCATAATTTATTGAAACGTAACTTTGAGATTGTCCTAATTTCGTTTTTGGTAGATGTCTTGACAATTCTTCCACCTAAATATTATCATAATAATGAAGTACTTTATAAAATAAGGTGCTGAAATTTTTTTTTGAATAACTTCCAGAAAACTGTAAGAATACCTAACTCTAAATTCTAATCATATTATAAAACATACAGTGATCTTAAAGAGTGCTTTGGCTTATAAATATTCAATTATATCAGTTGAAAAGTAATTATTTACTTGAAAACACAGTAGAACTCTTCATTATTATTTGATATTATGTAATTAATTGATTTATGAAATGAACTACTACAATGTTTTCAAAAATTCCAGTGGTAGTAAATTCATGTATTCCATTCAAGGTTCTATTTATAGTTGTTACCACATCCTTTCTTGATGTAATGGACCTCAGACCCCTAATAAAACTGCTGCAAAAGTAAACATGGGGTTTTCTAAGAAGGTAAAATAACCTTTTTTTGTAATGTGAGTGTTAATAAGTAGAAAAGAATGCTTTTATTAGTTGTGTACTTTGCAAGGGAAATGTTTAACTAGTTTATAGTTTTGCTGATAAATATTGTGATGATTAAATGTTATTTATGTTACCTGTCATGCTTTAGATAAAAGGGCTTTGTTGGTGTTGGTTTCATTTGCATTCTTTATCTAGTCATATGTTTTTGTCAAAAAGAAAGTTTAAAACATTAAAATTATAAAATCCAAATTTTAATCAAGGATTAAACTGATTAGGTTTGTAAAATTTTAAGGCACTTGCGTGATAAGTCATTGACCAATTTGCCAACATTAACACTGTTTCTAAAAAAAACTTTAACGCTCTACTCATCTATAATCATTTTCTGTTTTTGGAAAGTTTTAATTTAACATTGATAAATTGAAAAGTTGACAGCTTAGTATTAAATTTGAGACCACCTACAAACAACATAAAGGACATTGTAACAAATGAAATTATTAGTGATAAACCTATTAGCATTTCTATCAGTGTCGTATCATAAGGGCCATTGTAAAGAAGTTCTAATGTACTAAATATAAATACAAGTTACTACTGATTATAATACATCTCTTTTCTGTATTTTGTCCTAAGCTACAAGAAACTAATGTTTTTCATTTTGATGCCTGCTTGCCTTTTGTGCATAAAACTATTTAAGAATATTCAACACAACTTGTATTTAAAGCCTAAAGACTTTTTACTATGTTGAATTTAGGCACTATAACCTAATCTAAACCTATATAATCTGATTTAAAATACCAGGTATAAATTTAAATGGCTCAATAATCCTATTTTATCTCGCCAAAATCCAATTCACCGACAAATCATTACACCGAAAGACTATTTTCCCAGCAAAACATTTCTCAAAATTGGCCATTACACAGACAGAATATTTTAAAAATTCCAGAATTTTCCATATTCTTGTACACAGGCAACTAGTTTTACTGAGTTCCAAAACACTGTCAGATCATTTCACCAAATTGATTGTTTCGCCTGTCTTTTTGGCCAATGGTCAAGTCATGTTAGGGTTATGGAATCGAGGGAAATATCTTGTCGGTGAAATGGCTTTTCATACTGGAGGTAATGTCTGTCAGTGTAATAAGGTTATTCAATAAGACAGGAATTTTTTCTTTTGGGTAACTGTGTTTTGCTGTGGCTTTTGGTGAGATAGGCGTGCAATTGTTATAGTAAAATAATGTTAATTTCTTAATAAAAGCTCATGTGCTTATGAACAACAGCCTCAATGTGGAGTTTGAAGTAATTGATTAATTGCATTAAAGTTTTGGTCAAAACTTACCTTCTCTCCCTGAAACGGCAAAAAAACTAAAGTGAAGAGTATTTTAAAATTAAGTAAAATCTTAACCATTTCCTATAGGGGGAAATGTAAACAAAAAGGACATGGGGAGTGTATTAAGTTATTTTGAACAACTTTTATAATATTCTTTGTTTCTTTTATACAGGCAACATCTATCCGAGTAACCATGACTGGGTAAACCCATCCTCAACAATAAAGGATTCAACGATTCATCTTTTGAATGCATGGAACTTCATATCAATATCATTTTAAAACTATGGGACTTATTTTTCTGACTCTAGCATGCCTTGGAGAGTAATACTATTGTATGGAAACAATTGTAAACTTACACATGTTGATTAAAAAAGTTTTACAATTGTTGATTCTAAAATGATTGATAGTTTTCCAATAAATTGTTTGTTATTTTTAAAAAAAACTTGAAGATTATTTTGTGTGTTCAATTCTTGTAGCTAAGAGGAAACGTACTATAAGGGTTAGCCAGGTTCTCTCTTATTAACTTATATTGGCAACATTTTATATATAAATATAAAAAAATTAAAAGCAACAGGGAAGGCATCATGTATTTTAACAAACTGAGAATCATTTCCAAATATTAAAATAAAATATAACTAGCTGGTTGTTTAATTTCTCGACACTCACCAGGCTCATTAAAGAGCAGAGTTTCTCAAACTGAGGGTCACGACCCACTGGTGGGTCGCCAGTCAATTGTTGGTGGGTCGCGAGAATATTTTGAATTTTCTGAATATATAGTGTATTTTTGTTAGTTTTTACAGATGTGTTATTGACTTTTGAAATTTATCAAGTTACCATATATAGTAAAAATAAGAAAAATAACCTACTTGTGTCGAATGCAAAATACAATTAATGTAAAAACATACTATTTGTCACATTAATGCGCTTATAATGCAAAACTAGCTGGTTATTCAAATAAGATTTGATTATAAACGACAATTAACCTGAATGGGACAAAGTCCCCTTGGTGACGAATATGTTGTATTGTATTTTCTGCACTCATGTTGAAAATAAAATAAACGTAGGACTCCCCATCCACACCAGGGAGAGCAATGCAATTTTTAAGAATTTTTTTAGAAAATAATGCAACTGCAATTAAGTCTTGCTAATTAAGTAAATGCTATTAAATGAAAAATGAAATGAACGAGGAAAGTAATGCTATTGTGTGTTATTGGTTAAACATGTAGATTAATAAAGTTTTGCAATTCTTGATTCAGAAATGACTGATAGTTTTTAAATAAATTGTTTCAATTAAGATTTGTTATATTATAAAAAATATTTCAACATCTTGTTTATTTCTGTTACCTAAGAGAAAACAGTATACTCTAGGGTTAGCCAGGTTCAGGTTAGATTGCACAATATGGCTCTAAGCGAGTTATAAAAAATAACTTTCAGTTTTAGTCATGTTGACTCAATCCTTAAAATGCAAAAATAACTGTCCATGTGCCTCCAAAGGAAAATGGAGTGTGAAAGGAGTTTTATTTGTTTCATGTAGTCTCTTGGACATAAAAGGTGTAACTCGAATGCAACTCGCATGACAGCATGTTAATAGCAAGGTTATATAGTGTTGTGGTTAGATTAGAAACGTCATTTTTGATTTGGGTTGAGTGTTAGAAGAAATTTGGTTTAACCAATGGTAAAGTATGAGTTACAAACAGGGAAAGCACTATGAAAACACAATACAAATTTAAAGGAATTAAGATTAGAATTTACAAAATCATACTTCCAACTACTAATATAGCTTTAAAAAAGTAATATAACAATCAATCTCAAATATTGCAAGATCACAATAGAGACTTCCAGTGCTTCCCCTTTAAGCAATTCATGCTTAGCCACTGGGTTGAACTCACTATTTATCTTGCAAACTATTTTAATAATGAACATTCAACTAGGATTTAGTATCAACTTACTATTTGTGGTGTCGACGTGTTTAAATTGAAATGTAAATTCACCTACCCTACGACAATCAGGAACTTCTTCAAAGGCTTTCACTAACCTAGATCTGCATCATTTTTTGAAGCGAAACTACTCCATATGATTGACAGCAAACTAACCAAAAAAACAGAAGGCAGGCAGACCTTCAAAAGAGCCTCTCCCTCGGAGGGAACGAGCATAATGGCTGATTGATAACACAGAAAGTCTTACAATACATTTCGCCAAATCTAGACACACTTGACCTGACGGCCAATTATAGGTAATGAAATCATGTCCGTAGAACGGTGGATTCACCGAAATTCTTTCAATGGATTCAGGGAAATAGCTTTTCCAGTATACTAAAGTTTTATATAATATATACGAGACAGAAAAAGGGAAAACTTTTGAGACCAGTGAGACTCTCGCCAATGCGATAACATGTAAGTACGGCAAACCCACCGGAGAAGCAGGAGGATGGCTCTTTCCCGTTACCACCCTATAGTCTTTTTCGCCTTGGCGTGTCTTTTTTGCATTAGCGAGAGAGGCACCAGTCTCGAAATATTTACTAAAGTGAAAAACTCTTTAAGGCAGTGCCATTTCACAGATTTTGTTTTTTATACCAAGAAACAAATTATGATGGAATTCATCCTCTTTAGTGTAATCATGGGTAGATAAATAGGAAGAAAACAATTCTATCATCTTCCAATTTTAAGAAATCTAGGATATAAAAATGATGCAGAGCTATGAAGTTTCTTTAAAGGAGGTGACCAGTGAAGTAAATCTGAATAAAATCAACTTAGCTCAATATGATAATCTTACTTTACAATCAAACAGAGACAATAAATTTAATGTTTTTTAATTTCCCCCCATAGATATTAATGCCTTCATGGCTACAAATTAAAAGAAACTTGAATACATTTATGCCAACATGCCTCTTTAAGATTGAGATCTAGTAAAAACAATAAGAACAGGTATCTCATAGAAATAAAAATTAACCCAGGTATTTCAAAATCCTGGTGATCTTTCAGCAATGTATTTGACAATTAAAATATTAAAAATTTGCTACTTATAAAGTTATAACACGGTAACAGCGTTTGTTTACCTCTAAAAAAATGCGGAAGAATTGACAACAAATGCTGTGATTGGTCGCCGCGAAATCCGGATGGGAAATTTAAGTAGTCTCGAACCCAAATGCCCTTCTATAATTCCTAGACCGATTTCATAGTGCCATCTAAGTGACACTTTCTTGTAGTTCCGGAATCTTGGTATTGGAATTTCATAATTCCGGAAGTGGGAATTTTTCCCCGGGGAAAAATTCCGGAGGCCATCTAAGTAGGCACCCTGGTCCGAGCCGTTTTTTAGTTGTTCCGGACCAGCAATGCAGTAAAATTTCAAACGCTGCTAATGTGAACATTCTATGAAAAATGAACATTTTGACTGAAATAAGTAACCACATTGCGTTTGGCTCAGTTTGAAAAAAGGAAGTAAGCCCAAAAAACAAATTTTAAGAAAATAAAATAAACAAACTTTATGAGTAATGAAATTTCACTGCAAGACCAACAAATTTTTTCTGCAAATTCATGACCCTATTTAAAGTAAAAAATAAGGTTCTTACACCGTCCACGTATACGTCACGTAAAAACGTTATCCAATCCCTTTGACTTCTCTATTGATGTGCCGCTGATACGTAATACCGCTGATACGATGGTAATACGTAAGTACCAAAAACAAAAAACTAAAAATTATAGGTACAAAAAAACTGGATTTCCGATTGACGTTTCACTCGAAATTCAGACTCTGCGATGGGAACTACTTTGTTAGTGACGTAGTAGGTTCAACTTAAGTTGATGTCTAGTATAGGAAAGCTGTCTATCCTTTGATTAGATAGCTTTTTTTAACAGTTGTGAGCAAAACACTGGATAAACAATAATAAGTCATTCGCATTTTTTAGCGCATGTTGACTAGCCAATTCCGATTCCGATGTGATGTTGAAGAAATGAATCGGCAGTTGGAAGAAGGGAATAAGTCCAAAAATCAAGTTTTGAGAAAATCGAAAAAAAAGTAATGGAATTTTCATTGTATGGACATCGATTTCACAACTTCAAGGGGCGATATCTCCCTATAGGGGTTAGTTATTTTCCCTCTCTTTTCACCCATATGTAGGGCAAAGCTTGGAGATTGTTTTAAGCACAAAAAGTCAATTTGTCATTTTTTGGACTTATTCCCTTCTTCAAACTGACGATTCAAATGCACAGGGTGAAAAACGGTAGCGCCATCTAGAAGATTTTGTAGAAAATTCGTCCCCCAGTATAACAGTGCCTCTGTTTTCTCCCCCTATGCACCCCATATCCCTATTCTACCCACCGACCTCACGAAAAAGCGGTCAAATTATCTGGAAAAACATCTCGTCGTAAAAAAAATAGAAAGACCGGCCGTTTCATCGGGGGTGTGGGACAGAATAAAAGAACAGAGGATAAGGGGAGGGTTGACATTCCATGAATGCGAATGCGACTCTTAAAAGGAGGGACAGTTTCACTTAATTCATTCGAAATCGTTTGCAGCAACGGATGATGGAATCCCGTTAATGGTGGATGAAGCCATTCATCCTTCTGCTGAGATTACGGGATGTAATATTTTACGGTCGATCGTAACATTTTTCAATCCTTATGCGCGGCAGTTTCTATGAACTTTCTGTGGAGTCTGTTTTGGAATGGAGATGAGATTCGGGGATTTTTCTCTAGGTTAAAGAAACCTAAAACTCTTTCTACTTTTTATTAACCTAAACATTTTGGTATTATGAGAATCTAATATAATAAAATTGAATGTGTGTATATGTGTGTGTCTTTTATACAAATCCACAGTTCTCTTCCGATTTGCACGAAACTTGGTATACCTACGTAAAAAAACTCTAGGAAAAACATAGGCTATGTTTCAAAAATTTTAAATGACCCCTTGACTCTCTTTTGACCCTTTTTATGGTCATTTTGCTGAAATAGCTTTATTTCTTCTTAAGAAGAGATCTGCTTACTCCATTGTTACAAAGACAAGCCAAACAACAAGCTTTTAATAGAAACACTAGGTACATAAGCCCATTTAAAAATTTAATAATTTAAAAATCTATTTCAATAAAATTTAAAAGTTCTAAGTTAGTCTAACATATTTTTATTTTAGAGTTTATCTAATTTTTATATTTTTAAAGCTTGATGGAATATCATTGTTGTTAAAATAGTCTCCACGGAAACGAGGATGTAAAATCAAAAAGTAATAATATTTTAGCTTTCAAGAAAGTTGGTTAACAAACCAAAAACTATTAAAACTCCCTTTCAACTAGAAAAGATTGAGTTTTTTCTTAAATTTGAAAATGGAATAAACTTTAATAATTTCACTGAAAACGTTAATTCCTAAAGATATGATTAATCAAGGGATCTAAGCTATTTTAAATAATTTTTAGAATACTTCCCCCCCATGTAAATGTGGAAATCCTTCAAAAATTATATTGCTTGAGAACTGAAGGAATTTTAATCCACCCGTGAACACCGGGATAAGAAAAATTACCGGGAACACCGGAATATGAAATAGACGCCTGGGATATCGGGATGATTGGTATATGCTGATTATACAAAATTAGAAATGTATTTGGGAAAACTTAAAAATAATAAATTTATACTCTCCACCCGTGCAAGGCTGGGCATATCAGCTAGTACTATCAAGGGAGTTTCAAAATTGCGTTGCACGGCTTTTATTCGGAACCAACGCCTCCTAGGGTCATGGATGTAAGGTCCCCTAGGTAAGTGACCCTGGAGAATCCATTGAGATAACTTACAGCGCCCCTACCGGCAAAATTAAAAAGTTAAAAAATTAATTTAAAAACTAAAGGATATAAAGCAAAAACCTCAATGAGAGTATTGTTGCCAACGTCAAGAAGGACTCACTGAAAAAAATTTGATCAAAATACAGTCGAATCCGCTTAATGTGATCACGGTTAATGTTATCAATCGGATAATGTTATCGGAATCGACAGGTCCCGATCATTCCTATTTAATTTAAAGTAAAATACATCGTTTAATGTGATAAACTTGGATCATCACTCCGCTTAATATTATCAAAATTTGTCCATTTCTCCTTTAAAAACGACCGCTTGAGTTCGAGTTTCATTTTGAAGGTCAATTTTAACAAGTAGATATCTGCTCCATGAGAACATCTGGCGCTTCATATTTCTGAAACTCAGGATGAGTAAGAAAAATAAAACATTCGGCATATTATACTGAAAGAAAACAGTTATGGGGGGGTCCGAATCCATACTTGCATAGACTTGTGATTGGTTAAAGAAACATCAAGATCCACGCTTTGCAGATGTTTCTGATAAGAGATTTTGATTTTTCCTTGTTTAATGAAATTTAGATTATATGTAATAAATAAGTGGTTTATTGGAGTGGAAGGATATAGAGGAGCGTTAAAAGAGAGACCTTTTTATAAAAATACAAAGTAAGTGATAATTTTAATTTTATTAACTAAACTACTCTTATATTTTCCCCTTAAAATTTTACATAGAGTAAAATTAGAGTTTCGTATACATTTATTACGATTACATGATTTTGATTTTAAAGCAAACAATCTAGTTACACTGTTTGCTGTTTTTTTATGAGATCGCTTATTGTTATCGATCGGATAATGTTATCAGTTTAGTCTTGGACAATTGCGATCACATTAAGCGGACTCGACTGTATCTTGAATATTCGCGGAGATATTAGCATGTGAAAATAGCACTTTTTCAGGGGTCAAAAAAGAAAAAGTTCGCATATTTGCAAATTTTTTTGATTTTTGATTAAATTTTGTGTTCTTTCAACTAAAAAAACATAAAACTACACAATAACATTGAAAAATTTGGAAATAAGCGAACTTTTTATTTTTTGACCCCTGAAAAAGTGCTATTTTCGCATGCTAATATCTCCGTGAATATTCATGATATTTTGATCAAATTTTTTTCAGTGAGTTCTTTATGACGTTGGCAACAATACTCTCACTGAGGTTTTTGCTCTATCTCCTTTAGTTTTTAAATTTTTTTAACTTTTTAATTTTGCCGCTAGGGGCGCTGTAAGTCATCTCAATGGATTATCCAGGGTCACTTACCTAGGGGTAGACCTTACTTCCATGACCCTAGGAGGCGTTGGTTCCGAATAAAAGCCGTGCAACGCAATTTTGAAACACCCTGTATATAGTATTGTATAGTTAACCCTTCCAATCCTAAGCCCGCTCGAGATTACCATTGAATCCTATGGAAAATGTCTGAATGCAAAAATACGCGTTGAGGGGATAATCCAAAACCGCACTCCTATTGGTCAATTTCAAACCTTACGACAAATATAAAGCATTGAAAGGAGAATTTCACCATTCATTGCTGGTTAAGCGGATAATAGGTGTTAACTCCCAACTCTCAAGCGTCACCTCCAACCGTGGACCGGTTTCGTCCTTGTTAGGACTCATCAGCACGGTATAGGATGGTAACGCAAGTCAGGTTTAACAAGGACAGGTTTAATAGGATAATTAAACCTGTCCTAGGAATGCCATTGTCATTCCAGCAGATGAGTGGAGGACTAATCAATGGTCACCACTTTTTCAGTTATAGTCGGCTAGACTAGTACTTGCCCTTCTCGCTTGCGTTACCATCCTATACCGTGCTGATGAGTTATAACAAGGACGAAACCGGTCCACGGTTGGAGGTGACGCTAAAGAGTTGGGAGTTTACACCTATAAAGCATTGAGTTTTTGTTTAATCTTTGAGAATTTCACTGTAGGTTTACTTCTCGCCCTTCAGACGGCCCCTTGCTTCTATTGATAAAAATAAGTTTATGAATATTTCCTTCACAAAAAAACTTAAATGGGATTGATGTTTCAAATTAAGTTTTTCTATATCCATCATTTTCAAAGGGCCTTAAGCACCATACACAATATACATATCCATATTACAAATCAAATACTGTATTACAAATCAAATTATAACTGAATTCAGACAATCTATTAACTTTTCTAACGGAGTTGAATTAATTTTTTCATTTGTTTTCAGTAATGTTTCTATTTTTAAAACTACCTCTTGGCATTTGGTTATTAGGAACTAAAAGCTTAAACTCTAAAATACATGTTTTACTTTAAAATAATTAATTAATAGTACAAAAAGGGAGGAATATAAATGTAATTTTTATGCTTTGATGGATTTTTTTACCAAAAATACTTCCAGAAGTACTTTGCAAGGAGAGAAAGATAAAAATACCATTGGGATTACCTGACATTTATATCTGATTATTCAAATAATCAATTTAAGAAAGTATGGAAAAGATCTATGAATAAACCTTAAAATTATATTTCTATCAAGAAAATAATACCATTTTTAAATATCCATTCAACTTTTAATCTGATAATTTAAAGCTTCGATTCAATGAAGATAGAAAATAGCTATAAATAAAGTCAAAAAATAAAGATTTAGTATGTTTATTTCAATAAGAATATCTTTAATAAGATAATTATATTTAAGATTAAAACGCATAATTATTACATAAACATGCAAATAAAGGCAGTTGATAAAATATGAACTGCATTAATAAACGGTTTCTAAACATTGCAAGTTCATCAGACGAGGCTTAACATTTAAATACTCAAACTCAGTATCCTTATTCCTGTTTTTTGTTCGTTCATTTCCTTTCTAATGCATCTTAAATATACGCAATTTACTTCAGAGGAGTGTAATTGTAAGTCCATCAAAAACAAACAGCGCAGCAATTTAAGGAGTTTATATCTGAATAACAATGACAGCACGCTTAAAACACGGAAGTAACGTCAGCGCAAAAACATCCATTTTCTTCTATAGTTTAAAATGGCGCTCGGGGATTTGAAAAGTATGAATTATAAGTTAATTGTTTCTTTGCATCTTTCGCTCGTTTGTATGTAATCGTAGGCGCTTCAAAGAGAAAATTAATTTTTCGTAGCCGTAAGTGCTTTAATCAAATCATCATTTTCGAGTTCGCAAAACACGGAATTTTAATTAGTGCGTATGCGACTCCTCAGCGGTTCTTTGTGATAAAAATTTTTCTTTCTGCAATTATGCGAACAGTGACCTGGAAAGATGGTGTATGTCAGCTGTTCTGGGAAAAATGTGTGTGGCAGTGACGATCAGGGTTGGCAAAAACCCGGGTTTTTTTGAAAAAACCCAAGTGGGTTGGGTTTTTTCAATAAAACCCTGAAAAAACCCATATAAAACTGGGTTTTTTTTGGAAAAAGTGTGGGTTTTTTCAAAAGTAAGTGGTTTTCTCAAATTTTAGTGAGTTATTTCTATGTTAAATGTGTTCTGTCAAAATAATGTCAGTTTTTCCACAGACAAGTGGGTTTTTTCAAAGCTTTTATACTTTGAAAAACCCACTGAATTGTAAAAACAACCCTTATTTTCAGAAACTTGGTTTTAATTTAAAAAACCCACTAAAATTTTAAAAATATCCTAAACTTTTAAAAAACCCATTCAATATTAAAAGAAATCTATTCAACTTTGAAAAACCCACTGAAATTTAAAAAAAATCTTCATTTTTTATATCTAGTTTGAACTTTAAACGTCCTAAATTTTGAAGAAAAAACCCACTGAATAAGGAAAGAACCTTTTTATAACGTTTTAAAAAAAAATTCCCTGAAATTGAATTAACACCATTTAATTTTAAAAACCTACTTTAAATTTTGAAAAACCCATTAAAATTTTAAAAATATCCTAAACTTTGAAAAAAAAACACATTAAATTTTGAAGGATCTCCCAAAATCTTGATTTTTCTTGAAAAAACCCAAAAATGGGTCCAAAATGTGGGTTTTTTCACATGGGTTTTTTTGAAAAAACCCATTGGGTCCAACCCAATTGGGTCCAATCCAGCCAACCCTGGTGACGATAACTGAATCAAAATGCAGTTAACTATTTTGAGAAATTGAGGTTCTATACGATTACCGCCTTAATTTTACATTAATAAAATTTTTCTCGTTTATGTTTAAGTAGTGAGTGGAGATTTAAAAAGTATCATAAGGGGTACTTTCCTGAAAAACGGATATTGCAACATTTTTAAGTCATTTCAAAACCACCAGAAACGAATTCTAAAAAAAAAATAACTAAACGAAAACTACCAACCCAGGGAAAAAAGTTACTTACGTATAAAACCTCAATTAAAAGAATCCTGCAGGTATTAAAATTAAGTTATCCAATACAGTTTATTTTAAATTTTGAAAAGCTGCACCGATGAGTAGGCAACTGTCATTCAGACAACTTAAGTTATACAGGGTGTTCAGAAACACCGTGGACATACTTTTAGGGGTGGTAGAGGGGACCTAGAAAAGCCCGTTTTACGAAACAAAAGATAATAGAATGAAAAAAAATTATTGCATGAGGTACATCAGTATTCATACTACCTCCACCATAAATTTGAACAAAATGGGACCACTTGTTAACCCGTGGGGTGAGTTATAAAACTTGCAATATTTGCAAGTTACAAAACCGCCTTTTGTAACGCCCTCGCACTACATCAGAGGTTCTAGCTCTATATCGGTTCATCGGTTCACCTGTATAAACCAAAACTATTAACTAAACACAATAAATATTAAGTGCTCAGAAAATTAAGTAAAGAGCAGATGACCGGACTGTGTTAATAAAACTGACGGCTCACTACTAGCCGTTTCTCACTAGTCACAATGCATTTCTATTGTACTGCCACGTCGTTGCCATGGTAACAATCCTCAATTTTGGAAACGAGTGCATAAGCCATAGGACAATGGTAACTTATAACTCGTCCCTGTAACTCAAATTTCCATTACATTACGCCACTATCGTTTAAAAGTGATCACATGCTGAATTGAATCGAACACGTTTCTCTTTCATTGAGTAATTTAAGTTGTAAGCAGACAAAAACTTCTCCGTGAACATTTTTAAAACAGTTCGCATTCAGGTTCTTCGGAAATTAATTTTTGAATCGTTTAAAAAAGAAGTTTTAATTACAGAGCGTTTTTGATCGTTTGTTTTGGTCGATTCAGCGTGCGTGATGTGACTCTTTTGTTAAAAATCATGCTCAATACACAACATTGTCGTTGTATTTTGTTGAAACACAGAAATCGCGATTTTCTTTGTTGAGAAATAAAAGCATTTCATTTATAGTCCAGTAACTTTGTCGCCTGAAAGCATGGGGTCGTATGCGTCAAATCCGGTAGTTCTGATTTTTTGCAGACTTGTTTATGATGTTGGCGTAATGAATAATCCAAGTTTTCGACCTCGAGCGCCGAACGCAACTTTGTCAAAAATCGAAAAAACCGCGGAAAAATCGAGTTTTTTTCAAATTTTGGTGATTTTAACCCTAAAGGACTAGTTTTTGAAAAAACTTTTTAATTACAAAGTTAAAGAAAACAAAATTTCCTTCAAAATGCACTATTTAACTTTGATTTTATGATGAAAGGTATTGATGCTAGAGCGCGCTGAAAAACATCGATTTTTTGCCTTTCCGCAAAAAAAAAAGGAAAACGCCCAATTCTACCCTCTACAAAATGAAAACTATTCATGTTATCAACAAAAATTTTAAACCACGTGAAAGAGCATTTAATTTTCTATAAATAACATGCTTTTCATTGTCATTTTTTAAGAAGGGGGGGAGGGAGGGAAGCAAAGATCGATATCAAAATTCTCGCACCTCGCAGACCAAACGGACTTACGCGGTTGTTAATCTGCAATTTGCGCTTTATTTCCGGTATATTAACAATAAAATGGTTTGTTTTGGATTCATTGATGACAAAGCATGCTTAAAAAAAATAAATTTTTAATTTTATTTATGAAATATTGGGTGTTTTAGGCGTAATTTCGATCAATATTTTAAATTCATATATTAAATTATGAGAGTGTTTTAAGGAACATTTTTTATGTTTTTTGCATCGCTAAATCCGAATTTTAAGTTTATTTTCATTTTTAAAGTTATCTTCACATCAAAAATTGCAAAAAATCTTAAATTTTTGCTCTTTTGTTAGGTTTTTCATCGATTTTTTAATCAAATATTCATTTTATGAAAAATACCATGCAACCAAATTAAAGAACGTAAAATTTCCTATCAGATGCACTGGTTTATTTTTATTTTGCGATGAGCAGTGTACATTTTATAGCGTTTTGAAGTGTAGCAATTTTTTTTGTTTTTGAACAAAAAAAGTGGTGAACGCTAGATTTACCCCACTACAGCTCAACATAAATACAAGTTACTGACAAATAGTTTATACCACATGAAAGTAAATTTAATTTCCTACAAAATGCACTATTTAACTTTGATTTTATGATGAAAGGTATTGATTTTAGAGCGCACTAAATTACAGCTGTTTCCTGACTTCACACAAAAACGAAAAATCGCTTAACTTCAAAATGCTATAAAACGTACACCACTCATCGCAAAATAAAAATAAACCAGTGAATCTGATAGGAAATTTTACGTTCTTTAATTTGGTTGCATGGTATTTTTCATAAAATGAATATTTGATTAAAAAATCGATGAAAAACCTAACAAAAGAGCAAAAATTTAAGATTTTTTGCAATTTTTGATGTGAAGATAACTTTAAAAATGAAAATAAACTTAAAATTCGGATTTAGCGATGCAAAAAACATAAAAAATGTTCCTTAAAACACTCTCATAATTTAATATATGAATTTAAAATATTGATCGAAATTACGCCTAAAACACCCAATATTTCATAAATAAAATTAAAAATTTATTTTTTTTAAGCATGCTTTGTCATCAATGAATCCAAAACAAACCATTTTATTGTTAATATACCGGAAATAAAGCGCAAATTGCAGATTAACAACCGCGTAAGTCCGTTTGGTCTGCGAGGTGCGAGAATTTTGATATCGATCTTTGCTTCCCTCCCTCCCCCCCTTCTTAAAAAATGACAATGAAAAGCATGTTATTTATAGAAAATTAAATGCTCTTTCACGTGGTTTAAAATTTTTGTTGATAACATGAATAGTTTTCATTTTGTAGAGGGTAGAATTGGGCGTTTTCCTTTTTTTTGCGGAAAGGCAAAAAATCGATGTTATTCAGCGCGCTCTAGCATCAATACCTTTCATCATAAAATCAAAGTTAAATAGTGCATTTTGAAGGAAATTTTGTTTTCTTTAACTTTGTAATTAAAAAGTTTTTTCAAAAACTAGTCCTTTAGGGTTAAAATCGCCAAAATTTGAAAAAAACTCGATTTTTCCGCGGTTTTTTCGATTTTTGACAAAGTTGCGTTCGGCGCTCGAGGTCGAAAACTTGGATTATTCATTAGGCCAACATCATAAACAAGTCTGCAAAAAATCAGATCTACCGGATTTGACGCATACGGTGATGTATAAAGTTACTGGACTATTAGTTTTAAGTGAGTTTATATTATGTTCAAAGCACACACAAGTGATAAACAGAAAAAAAACAAAAGAAGATAAATAAAATTTAAAAAAATTATGCAACAAGTTTTGTTTTGGCTTAGCTTACAGCACAAATAATAAAAAAAGTCAAATTAACTTAAATTTCTAATTAACCATCTCGGCCACCCTGGGCCTCATATGAGGCTCCTACTTATGAGCTGAATTTTTGTATGATGTAAACACGCAAATTTATTTTCTTTTCATCAGTGACTTCACTGATTCATGTAGATCCCATATGAGACTTCTACATGGTTTCTGAATTCGTTCCTAAATGGCAGAAAGATGATTTATACCTCAATGTGTACATTTTAAGCTGTGATGCTTCTGAAGAGAAAATACTAGCTAGATACTAGCTTCTGTAAAACATTTTTTATAGGTTGGTAGATATTTTCTTATTTCGTAATCTTCTAATATTATGTCCATGCGGTTGAGTAATGTAACCGCCGCATATTCGCGGATTTCGATCTCAAAGTTTTTTACCAAATAATATGACCATTCTAATATTATGACCATGTCTTTTAATAAGTTCTAAACCAAGTATTTTCTGTTAAAATGGAAAAATATGGGTCATATGGCCTCATATGAGGGTCGTAAAAATAACTAGGAAGGAGTGCACACAAGAAAAAAAAATTTCCAGACAAATTATAGAGGCATTTTGGATGTATTGAGAAGAAAAAAAGTTTTTTTTCACTTTTTTGATGTTGTGGTGCCAAGAGGGTTAAACATAAGCAAAATAAATGAACATTGATTTTGCCAAATTCAAACGGCTATCTGCCGTGTGTTATTAGGGGTAGTGTAATGATGCAGAAAATCCACTCGACATACTAACATTCAATCCGCTTTATTTCAACCGTATTCCAATCAATAACATCCAAACAAAAACAGCTTTTAAATGGGAAAACAGTTAAAATTTAAGACTTGAAATTCGATAAAAGTTAAAGTATTTACATATTAAAATAAAATAAAATAAAAAATAAAAGTTGCAGTAAGATGCTAAATTACGTTAGTTATTTTTCCCCCTTTCATTCATGTATAGAGCAAAGCTTGGAGATTTTTTTGAGCCCATAAAGTCAATTTTCCATTTTTTTTAGTAAAGAAAATATCATATCAATAATAATTTTAACGCATTTAAGAGCGTATTGCTTTCCAGGAGTTTTTTCACGTTTCGAATTTTGAACAAAGGTTTAACTTAAAAAATACATGGAGCCCTACCGAAAACAACTAATATTTTTTGTCTACTCAAAACACCAGCTTTTATATTTTCTACTAATTGTTTGTTTGGATTGTTTTGTTTTTTATTTGTTTTAATTTTTTCTAATTTGTTTAACATTTTCTACGAATGCTTGACATATTCTTCAATTGTTAAAAACTAAATAGCATACTCACATTTTTTTCTATTTCGCTTTTTGTCCATTAAAAAAGTAAGCACTTTTATAGAAAATTTGTATCTGTATATGCACAGTTTATGTTATTTCCGTATTTCACTCCTCCTAAAAAAGACGAGGAGTATTTTTACCCCTCCAAAAAATCCTAGGAATAACACTGGAAGCAGTGTTATTCTTAGGATTTTTTTGGAGGAGTAAAAATACTCCTTGACTTTTTTAGGAGGCGTGAAATTCATGGATGAGGAGTGAAATACGGAAATAGCATAAACTATATTTAAAGAGACAAAATTTTTATAAAAACGCTTTTTTAATGGACAAACTGAAATAGAAAAAATGAGGATGCTATTTTGGTTTTTAACAATTATAGCATCTGTTAATATAAGTAGAAAATATTAAATATTATAAATGAAATATTTATTTAATATTACAAATTTGAGTGGAAAATTTGTTTAATTTCGGTGGGGTGTCATGCACTTTTTAAGCAAAACGTTTGTTAAAAATTCAAAGCGTGAAAATACGCCTGACTAGTTTTTAAAAGCGTATTTCCTATATATTCAATGCGTAAAATACGCTCTCAGAGGCGTTAAAAATATCACTGACTGGAAGCAACATATTTTCATATTTCCAAGATAATAAACATATCCATCCATTGCATAAAATTCTTACACTATATTAATTCTCATACCAAAGCTAACCTGAAGCATGTTCCCAAGTCCAGAAATCTATCTCAACCAGACCTAGTCTTACATCTCGACCTTTCGACCCCCCCACCCTCTTACGATCCCCCTTATACCAGGCAAGGGGGGGAAGGAGAAAGAGAATTTATGAAGTCAACCTCCATATGGCACCAGCTCTCTACCTTTACTCATACTTGTAAGGATACTATTGAATAGGCGGCGCAGGATTTGGGTAACCCGACTTGGACGACCAATGAGGAAGAGCGGTAGTGAGTAAGAATATTTTAATTTGTGGAACCTGTTAAGTTAAACCGTATTAACCGGCCGAATGTTATGTTAAATGTTAACTGTCACTTTAGTTCTTAAACTTTTTACTTCAACTTTAACTTCTACCGATGACGTAATGATTTCACTGTATATATTTCTTGTTTTTTTCAATAAACGATTGATGCTGAAATCGCCTGATCAGTTCTTCTCTGCCTTATCAAAGCAAACGACAACAAACCTATACTTGACTGCAATGTTTCTTGACCCTATGACGTCACCACGCGAAAGGAAAAACTCAGAAAACATGTTGGGTGTCTAGGAGAAGTACGCAAAACGTGATGAAAAAGACGCTATAATACATGGCGTCGCTTAAGGCGCAAAATGACATAACTGACATTTTGGCCATTTTGAGTTATGCATCAATCTTTATGCAAATCCCGGCCCCGGATCACTTGGCACCAACGATTTTGCGAAAAAATGACTCAAATCGCTGCAATCGTCAATTTTGTCATTTTAGCATAACTGCATTCGTAAGGCAAAATGACATAATTGCACGCCTTTCATTGATATTGTTAGGGCCACAGAGAAGCGTTTCATCTCAATCCCCGGTCAAAAAGGCCTAAAATGAAGGTTTAAAACTATAATAATATTATTTTCTTTAATTAATAGCCAAACTGCTTTTTTCATCTCCTGCAAAATAGGGAAAATGCAGTTATGTCATTTTGCGCCTTAAGCACGATGGGTTTATCAAACTATAATCCTATTTCTTAATTGAAGTTCACTCAAAATTGTGTTGAAACACTAGTTTCTTTTTTTTTTTTGGTCCTAGATTGTTTCTCCAGAGTCAAGTAACGTAGGTTCGGAATTATTGAGATTTTCGCTTGAAAACTTTGTGGTGTAAAAAGGGTCAAGCTGAAATTTTTGTACTTTTTATTGGAGTATTTTTCCTGAAAATACAAAATTATTGATAAAGTGTTTTTAAATTTGAAAGTTTCTACTAATCCTAATCAACCGTAAGTAAGTCCTCCCTACGTAAGTAATTCCCATAAGGAATTTTTATACTTAAAATTTTAATTTATAATGAACTGAAACAAGACGATAACATGACGATACACTTTTATCAAAAATGAACCGTCAGAAGCATCTTTTAAACCTTTGAAATAAAACTCAGTGCACTTTCAAACACTTGAAATTGGAAAAAATGTTAAATTTATTTTCAAAACTTCACATATCTTCAAAATTTTCCCGATTATTATCAGATTTTCTAAAATTCCTTGATTTTCCCTCGATAATTCCTGGTTTTTAACAATTTTCCCTAATAATTCAAGGTTTTTAAGTTTTTCCAGGTCTGGCTACCAGGCGCGGATCCAGCACGGCTAAAAGGGGGGGCACTTTTCCAGACAAGATCCCCTTGAGGTACCATTGGAGGTATGGGGGTCCTTCCCCAGAAAAAAATTGAAATTTGACGTGTAAAAGTGGGGTTTTCTCTCATTTTTAGAAACGTTTTGAGTCTAAGGGGGGCACTTTTCAACACTATTACCTTTACTTTTTGACCCAAAATGTCAAAATTTTGGGGATTTCCTAAAAATAAACACTGAACACCCCATTTTGATACTAATGGGTGGTATGGGGGTCCTCCCCCAAAAAATATTTTGAAATTAGACCTGTAAAAGTTGGGTTTTTACTCATTTTGATTTTGAGAACATTTTTGGGTCTCCAAGGGGGGCACTTTCCAGAGTGCCACTCACCTGGATCCGCCACTGGTGGCTACCCTTACCCTTTACTTTTACTTTACTTTTACGTTACTTTTCGAACCTACATTAACTATTAAACTATACTACGTTGATCTACTCGCTACCGGGAAGGTTTCTGAATAAAAATAATTTAAAATCGAAGCGTCCCAACAACTTTTTTGGTCAATTTTATGCTTAAAAACCCATATTTTATGCCTAACTTCAGGGAAAAAACCACTTTGTTGTAAATATAACAAGAGAAGATGTAACTTTAATTGTTGTAGGCATAGTATCGATTGTTGTAGATTGAAATCTGTTGTAGTTTAAAATCCATTGTTGTAGCATGAACATAAAAATGGATCCTTTGTTAACTTTTCCCCATTTGGACTGTCGAAGCCCATCTGTAACACACCAGGATAAATTTTTTTAAATATGGACCGGCGAACCCCATCTATAAAGGTGGAAACAAATTGAAGCCGAGCGGCGTAAGCGAACAGCCACGAACACGCTCTGCGCACGCGCATTTCATAGGCGCTAAGAGCGGCGCTTGCGCAGACCGTGTTCGCGGCTGTTCGCTTACAGCGCTCGGCTTTAATTTGTTTCCCCCTTAACGCACCAGATGATGTTCTGCTCGCTCCAAGGAAGGTTTCTGAATAAAATAATTTAATATCGAAGTGTTCCAACAACTTTGTTGGTCAATTTTATGCCTAAAAACCCATATTTCATGCCTAACTTCAGGAAAACCCCCCATTGTTGTAAATATAATAAGAGAATATGTAACTTTCATTGTTATAGGCATATTATCGATTGTTGTGGATTGAAATCGATTGTTGTTAAAAAATCGATCGATTGTTGTTTAAAAAATAAACATGAAAATGGATCCTATATTTAACGATTACCCCATTTGGACTGGCGAAGCCCAACTGTAATACACCAGGATAATTTTCTTTAAAAATGGACTGGCGAAGCCCATCTGTAACCAGGGTTGGCTGGATTGGACCCAATTGGGTTGGACCCACTGGGTTTTTTCAAAAAAAAAAAAAAACATGTGAAAAAACCCACATTTTGTACCCCTTTTTGGGTTTTTTTTTCAAGAAAAATCAAGATTTCAGCAGTTCCTTCAAAATTTAATGCTTTTTTTCAATGTTTAGGATATTTATACAATTTTTATGCGTTTTTTTTCGAAATTTAAACTAGGTTTTTAAAAATTAAATGGTGTTTTTTCAATTTAAGGGAGATTTTTTTTAAAGTTAAATAGGTTCTTTCATTATTCAGTGGGTTTTTTCATTACTGAATGGGGTTTTTTCAAAATTTAGGACGTTTAAAGTTCAAACTAGATATAAAAAATAAAGATTTTTTAAATTTCAGCGGGTTTTTTCAAAGTTAATTAGATTTCTTTCAATATTGAATGGGTTATTTCAAAGTTTAGGATATTTTTTAAATTTTAGTGGGATTTTTCAAAGTTTAAACCAGGTTTCAGTAAATAAGGGTATAAAAACTTTGAATAAAACCACTTAACTGTGGAAAAACTGACGTTATTTTGACAGAACACAATTAACATAGAAAGAACTCACTCAAATTTGAAAAAACCCACTTAATTTACAGGAGAAAACCACTACATTTTGAAAAAACCCACACTTTTTCCGAAAAAACCCAGTTTTGTGTGGGTTTTTTCAGGGTTTTATTGAAAAAACCCGGGTTTTTGCCAACCCTGTCTGTAACGCACCAGATGATATTTACTAAAAAACTGAAACCCGTTAGAGTTCCAAATAAAAGCAGCGAAAGGGATTTATTTGGAACACCCTGTTGTGCGATGCTCCCCCTGTTCACCCCTCTCTCTCTCCCTACTAAGGTGGTGCAGCGAAGGGAAAATAATAATGGGATTTAGGAGGGGTCGCCTTATATTGGCCCGACAGATGGGCCAATATTTATATTAAACTGGGCTTGATTAAAAACCGGGGGCCTGTTTATGTTGGCTGTTTGGCTTCGGAAGGGATCAGGAGGCTCTAAACGCAGCTTTTATACTTTTTTATGGAAAGGAGACGGCTGTGTATGAAACGGGTAGAAGGGACGTAGCTTAAATTTTGTTTCTGAGGTGTTTGACCGATACATTCTTGAGAGTACTTTTGTATAGGGTGCTTCAAATTGAGAGTGAAAATAATAGGCTCTATTTCATGAAATAATGAGGAAGTTGCATGATTTTTTTTTTATTTTTTTAATCGATTCCTCTTGCAAAAATAAGCAACTACCCAAAATTCGAGGCCGATCGAGAAATTTTTTGATTGTCAAAAAAATTAACAAAAATCCCCTTTTTAAAAGCGCGCGAAAACGCCAAGAGTTTGGATGTGACGTCATCTTATACTAAACATTGTTGTAAAGCAATGGAGATGATGGTATTATTGTTGACGTCATCTTATAGTTTAAACAATAAACGTTTTCAGTCACGTGTTTTTTTCTCTACTTTTAAATTAAAATATTTAATTACCTGTACATTTTTTTGAAAAACTGACTAGATATTTCAGTTTACCATACGAAAAACCATACGGGACACTTGTTTGTTTTTGAAAATCTGACACATGCAATTCCTTATTCCCCTGGACACATACTTCCAATTGCAAATTTCCATTTTAAGAGGGGAAAAATTAGATGAGACTAGTTGCAACTCCACGGCAATCATAACAAGCATATGCAAATGTTTAATTCTAATCAAAAACAGACCAATAAATGCAAGATCCATGAGTTGTAGGTAGATAGAATGCAATAGAAAAAGCCACGACGAAAACAACTTATTGGTCTGTATTTAAATATAATAAACATTTGAATGTAATTTTTACATATCATCCATTTGAATGGTTGAATGTAAAAATTGCAGTAATTGAACAATTGAGACGTTTGCTGTCAAAACAAGCTCCATAATATTTTCTGAAATCCACTTTTTTGCATATTTTGAAAGTTTAGAGGGTTCTTTATAACCTGAGCTCTCAAATCCAGTCTCTAGAGAACTGGACCCGTGGTCCACTACTGACCACTAGACTTTGACCACTAGACTACTGACCACTAGACTTTCAGAACCACAGATATAACGAGCACGTAATACTCCGCCATATACTCGATGGGTCTTTGGTAGTGTCGGGAATCGAACCCGGGACCCTCCGATCCCCAAGCCTATGCCTTAACCACTAGGCTCCCCACTACCCCTAGAAGTCCTGTGAAACACCCTGTACAACATACTAATTCCACCCACATCATTTAGTGATAGATAACCTCGCGATCAAATCCTTCCACTATCGAACCTCCTAATTGGGCTTCGAACAATACATTCGACCGAAAATCGTTCGCGGCAGCAAACACCCTTCCGAGTGATTAAGAGGGAGTGATGTCCCCTCCAGGGGGATCAGTTCTATGTGCATTCAATAACGAACACGTTCGAATTCAATAAACGATGTGAAGGTTTCATTATGCGAATATTTACAATCAACTCTCGATATCCTCAGAGTAGAGTAATTGGGTTTATTATAAGGACATGTGTACTCAGCATAGGACATGGGTTTGGATGTAGATAGGGGGTAAGTGGAGTCATCCCCTTAAACTAAAATACAGGGTGAGTCAAAAGAATATGGTACCGAATTTGACATGCAGATCTGTCATACCATGGCAAATAAGATTATCATAGGAACCCACATGTCCACAAATGTAAACTGTGTCCGCAATGAGGAAGTTGCATGATTTTTTATATTTTGTTAAATCGATTCTTCATGCAAAAATAAGCAACTACCCAAAATTTGAGGCCGATGGATAAATTTTTTGATTGTAAAAAAAACTAACAAAAATCCCCTTTTTCAAAGCGCGCGAAAACGCCAAGAGTTTGGGATGTGACGTCGTCGTATGATAAACATTGTTGGAAAGCAATGGAGTTGATGGTATGATTGTTGACGTCATCGTTACTTTTAAAACAATAAATGTTTTCAGTCACGTTTTTTTCTCGACTTTTAAATTAAAATATTTTATTACCTGTACATTGAAAAATTAACTAGATATTTCATTTTACCATACAAATAACCACATGGAACACTTGGTGTTTTTGAAAATCTGACACACGCAACTTCCTTATTGAGGCCGAGTAAGACACTGATTACAGAAAAATATTTATAAGCTGAAATTTCAGACGTAATTTCACATTTCTTAGGCCTAAAATAAGTCATGATCTACTAGAAGCTTTTAAAATTGATTAAGTACAATAGGTCTGGTAAAGAATTTACTAAACTTTCAGCTCTTAAATTGATTTTAAGTAATAATAAATGCCGAAATCAAATAACTTTGCTGGTTTTAATCCTAAAAGTTCTGAAAAAACTTTTATCTGAAACCCCCTTTTTGACCCTTTCTACTGTCCTATACCATGTCATACTTATACACCAAAATAACTTTTACCCAGGATTGGCTGGATTGGACCCAAATGGGTTGGACCCAATGGGTTTTTTCAAAAAACCCATGTGAAAAAACCCACATTTTGGGGTTTTTCAAGAAAAATCAAGATTTCCGCAGTTCCTTCAATATTTAATGTGTTTTTTCAAAGTTTAGGATATTTTTTAAATTTTAATGGGTTTTTCATAATTTAAACTATGTTTTAAAAATTAAATGGTGTTTTTTCAATTTCAGGGAGTTTTTTTTAAAGTTAAATAGGTTCTTTCATTATTCAGTAGGTTTTTTCATTATTGAATGTTTTTTTTCAAAATTTAGGACGTTTAAAGTTCAAACTAGATATTTAAAAGAAAGAAGATTTTTATATTTTGGTGGGTTTTTTTCAAAATTTAACCAGGTTTAAGTAAATAAGGGGTGTTTTTACAATATCAGTGGGTTTTTTCAAAGTATAAAAAACTTTGAAAAACCCACTTAACTGTGTAAAAACTGACATAGTTTTGACAGAACACATTTAACATAGAAAGAATTCACTAAAATATGAAAAAACCCACCAACTTTATAGGAGAAAACCACTTAATTTTGAAAAAACCCACACTTTTCCCGAAAAAAAACAGTTTTTATGGGGTTTTTTGAGGGTTTTTTACTTGGGTTTTTTTTAGAAAAAACCCGGGTTTTTGCCAACCCTGCTTTGACCCGAATCAATTACAGATATTGTCGCTAAAGCTGTATAGACACCAGCTACTTCTGACTTATTAGTGTAGTTCAAATCTTTCATCAATTCATCCATACAAGAAGCTATACAACAACGAGAGCTTCATTTTGGCACTATTATTGTATCATATATCTGAATGGCCCCTATAATAATATTCGAACAGTGGCGATTTGTGTTCGAAATAATAAGCCCCTCAATTAGCCATAATTGTGAAAGAACTCCCTAATTGCGATGTGCTTAATGAATTACTTCGTTAGAAGTGGGATGAAATGCGTAAGGGTTGAAATTTAGATAGAGAACGCATGGGATGCAACCCCTTCGTGGCAGTATCGAAAGTGGCCCAGAAAAATGTTTAGAATAGAAAATTTGAGGGGTGAGTTTTGGAAAACGCGTGTCACCGGGAAGTCGCTGTGTTTGACGAATGTCCAGAATATTCATGACCACTTATATGACTTTCCTGGTGATGTCGCTGAGAAGGTACAGAGTTGTGCCAGGTCACTTATCTTGTTTCAGGCGCCTATTCTAAATGAATAGACTATAATCACAGAGATACTTGGGACAAGTCCTGAGTGCATATCGCTGTGACTTTTTTGTAGCTAGGGTATTGATACGGCTACAGTAGAACTCAAATTATCCAAATCAATTGGTATCGGACCCCATTCGAATGATCACAATTTAGGATAATTGGATTTTTTTTTTCAAAAAATGGTCTTTACTCGGTTCTTACGTATTATGCCGTCGACAGTACCGCTTAATCAAAAACGTCATCAAAACCCATTTACTTTTCTATTGATGTACCGCTGAAATAAACGGCCTCTGAACGGTCGACGGTATAATACGTAAGTACCAATTACTCTATGTGCCTATGTGGCAAATGGGTTTGTTGAAAAAATTTTTTAAAGAAAGATAATAAGGAAGTTGCATGTGTCAGTTTGATGTGTCAAAAACAAACAAGTGTTCCGTATGGTTTTTTGTATGGTAAAATGAAATATCTAGTCAGTTTTTCAAAAAATGTACATGTAATTAAATATTTTAATTTAAAAGTCGAGAAAAAACACGTGACTGAAAACGTTTATTGTTTAAATCGTACGATGACGTCAACAATAATACCGTCAACTCCATTGCTTTTCAACAATGCCTATTGTAAGATGACGTCACATCCAAAGTCTTGGCGTTTTCGCGCGCTTTTAAAAAGGGGATTTTTGTTAATTTTTTTCGCAATCAACAAACTTCTCGATCGGCCTCAAATTTTGGGGAGTTGCTTATTTTTGCAAGAAGAATCGATTAAAAAAATTTTTAAAAAATCATGCAACTTCCTCATTCAATTAAAATAAAATGCAGCATTCGGATAGTTCTACTGTACTTCCATGTAGAAACGGATGCACCTTCTAGTTGCAACCCCTCCCTACTCTGCTAATCCTGTTATTTCAAAACGGCAATTCAGCCGGCCAAATAAAGTTCCGTTCTTTTGAGTAGCGCATAACCGCACACACCCACAAGAGCTTCCACATCGAATTGAATAGATAAAATTATCAAGCGAAAGTTTTGCCACCATAGTCGATTTACAAAAGGGTATTACGAGGGGTGGTTTCAATCGAACTTTTTTTTAATTGATGGATGTATGTTATCAGAATATTAATTTGAAATGTAAGTGCTATGGATGATTCAAAACAAAATGGATTGAAAAGCTCTTTTTAATTAGATAAATGATTGTGTTATTTAATTAAGGAGGGCTATTCATAATTTTATGGTACGTGGTTTTCAAGTAGTAATCACTTCAATCAGTAATTCAAGTAGTAAACTACATCAAGTAGTTGTATAAATTTACGGAAACAACAGGGTTTCTTTTGCATATGAAATAATAACTTTAAAAACATACACATGTTTCGAGGATACTTTGATCTCACACACGAGGATACTCACACTGACGGAGAGGATACTACAAGTATTTTCGAAACATATATTTGCTTTAAATGCTATTGTTTCATGTGCAAAATAAACCACGTTGATTTCGAAAATTTTAACAACTTTGCAATACCCTAATTTTATGCTTTCTTGTTAAGCTCTAGATTTTGTTTTTTAAAATTTCGATGAAACCAAGAATTCTGGGCGTCAGGCTGTTAAAAAAGATTTCCGAGGATATCCAAGAAAAGTAGCACCCTAGAATCTACTATCTGGTGAATCAATACGATCGGGGGCCTTGGAAAAGCTAAACAGAAAGGGGGCTGCAAAACAGAGTTCGACAAAATTGTTACTATTCGAAAATATGTTTGTGTGAGTACGTTGAAAATACTCCGTTTTATGTGATCACTTAGAATACTTAGAACACTGTAGAATGATAACAATATCTGACTGATGTAATGAGCGATAATACTAGCGATAAGCGATTTGATACCAGATAGTTTCAAACAGAGGAACTCGAGTGTTAGCTTTAAAATCACAACTAAGTACTTAACTTTAAAATGCAACAACTTATCGTCATCACAATAAGCGAAATCAACTGTAACACTCAATAAATTTCAATCTTAACCCTTTATTTACCGCATTATGATTCGCAGCAATTTTTTTTCGTGCAAATAATTTTTTTGAGTCACTAAATTGAAAATTATGGGATATACAGAAAAAAATAATCATCTTTTGAAAATTGAATCCGCTAGAGCCAATTACTTTAATTGATACTTTTGGGTACTGTCAGTACACGGAGTGCTAAAATACTATCACAATACAAGAAAAACATAGCTTTTTTTATCGCAGTAATAAGTCTTAAAAAATAATACACTTAACTTTTGACTTTAACTACTTTTTGGCGGGAACAATAATGACAATCATGTGAATCCGATCGAAAAGGCAGCTAAACTTACAACTCCAGTTAAATCTATTCGCATTTCCCGCTAAAATACCCATCATAGATTAACCTTCGCTGCTTTTTATCCTGGAAGAGGATAACTGAAAGAGTGTTCCTGCAAATTATCGTCAATATATTCGCAAGGATGGTTATTCTATGTAATTTTAAAGTTGGCGGTACTTGTAAGTACCGTCGGTAAATTTCAATCCTAAAAACCTACCTTTGCAGACTGCAGAACTTCCACATCTTGAACGACGAACTTTTTTCACGATGGCTTCTGAAACAATAGGAACAATTTAGATCGTTAGAACGAAAAACTAAAAGTTTACAAAATTGATCATCTTTTGACACTGAGTTCTACTATTAATATTCACTTAAGTAATAGGTAAAAATATGAGCACTGTATATTTATTTTACCTTGTAGCATGGATCCAAATCAATTTTCAAATGATAAAATTCTGACTGAGATTAAACGCTTGTATACAAGCATGGTCAAATAACTATACTCATAATGCAGCTTAAGTTGAGCCTCCTGACGTCATGGCCACGCGGAAGAAAATCTGAGTAAACAGAAAGCCTGCTGGGTTGCTAGAAGCTCTTATTGGCTGGCGAGTTTGAGAGTGAGTTGTAGTACTACTACGCCACTTTAACAAATAATAATACTGAACATTTTATGCATATCGGGATGAAAAGATGCTTAATATACGTGGATTTAAAAAAAATAATCATTAATGGATAATCATCGGATAACTGGGATTCCGGTAGTTTGAGTTAAAAAGACTGGACCAACCTTGCTGGGCTTAAGCCTGTAGTTGGTCGACTTAATTTGTATTTGTATTATTCAAAATTGAAGCTATAAATTTCACTCAAAATTCAGACATCGTACGAGGAACTACTTTCTTTGGTGGCTCTCAGCATATTTCTACCGGATCAAGTGAAGTTGCAAACTAAGTATAGACTCATAATGCCACAGAAGGTAGAAATTATGACGTATGACGTCACTTCGATCAAATGCGATTGAAGAAGCAATTATTATTCGAAGTGTCTATTTGGACGGCCCAAACGGCCCGTGGCGCATGCGCTGTAGGTCTCGTGGTTACGTAGCAGTCTTGGCGCTAAGTGATAGAACCAATGGAACGCCGGGCCGTGAAGTTAGAGTAGAGTTTAGTTGAAAAAAGGCCGTCCAAATAGACAGTGCCATTATTTTTGGTTTTCATTCATAAAAATCAATATGTCACCATGTCACCCCGCATAGTTGAAATTCTACGAAAGTTATAATCCAGATCCAAAAAGTCCAAAGATAAGAAAGGGGAAAAGGAAAAACTAAAGGCACTGTCTAAATCCACGAAAGTAACAACTAAACTCTACAGAATTTCACTAATACTCTTTAGCATGGGTCAAATTTTGTGGACTTAGACACTTCGAAAACTAAATTTGAATTTTCAAGTTTTAGATTTTGATTCGGATATTTTTTAAAGTTGTAAAAGCTTAAAATCGCTTGAATTAAATTAATTTAGTTGAAGTTAATAAAATAACTTCACCATAAATTCGAGTGAGAACATAGAGTTAGTACTAATATAGAGACAGCTTAAACATCTGCTCCGCTGTTCTAAGCGTGACCGGTCTCCCGGTTTCGCTCTGCCACTCACACTTGACTTTTTGAACCAACTTGGCCACTAAATCCCTCTTTTGGCGTTTTCGGTTTTTCGAGTGGCTTCACTCGTAAAGAAACTACGGCAAAAACGCCCGCCAAGCTCATACCGCCAAGCGCCAAGCTTTGCCAACTTCCAGTTCCTACCTCGACCACTAAATCAGCAATTTTCTCCCTTGAATACTTGTTTAAACGAATCGGAAATTACTCGTATCGAATCAGGAGGGTTCATATGAAATAGTGTGAAGCTTTTTTTAAAGAAATTCCCCCCACAACATTATAAAAATACAGTTTAAAATTGTTTTTTCCGAATCCGCGGAATTTAAAAAATTACAGGTAAAAAACTAATTGAGATAGAGAAATGTTTTCTTCACTGAACGATTCGCCATTGCTTTTTCTCAAGTTTCAAATTGTCGGTATCTTTTTTTCATCATTTTTCTGGGAGGAAGATCAGTTTTTATACCTCAAGTTCCACCCGCCTACGGGAACTCCCATGTTAAAAATTTACTTCCGCCAGTCACACAGGTCCGACTCTTTTCGACATGCAGGGTTGCCTTAAAGAGAAGAGTAAGCTGTCTCTATATTTGTACTAACTCTATGATTTTACACTAAACGTTCCAAGTACAGAACTGACCCTCCTTCAAAGTAAATACCTCTCCCGTGAAAACGTTGCCATCCGTCAAGGAGAAAAAAAAGGGGGGGTGATGATGAATAGACCCTTCCGCCAGAACATGAAGTCCGTAATTTTTCACAAAAACTGACCCCGTCGATTTTTCATTCCGAATGGAATGAGTATGAGTCTCTATTCCGTATAGCATACGAGAGGCCGCATGGACAGAAGCCCTGCGTGCCCAACATCAATGATAGGCAATGGACATTTCCAGTATTTTATTTATTTTATTTTATTACCAGAACAATTTTCTTTACTGTACGATAATTCTTTGGCATATATTCGCGTCCTTCGCACGCGTCTAGCTATCAGCCGATTGTGACGTCAGGAGGAATTCGCCCCTTCCTCACGCTTTTACTAGAAGAGATAAAATACACTGGGCGGTTTATCTTACAATCGGGAATGCAACACTTGTGGAAATTCAAGATTTCGACTATTGGAAATCATTGATGGGGTTATAAAACACATTTCTTCAATTTCCTGGGTCACTAAATGTCAGGGGTTTCATACATTTAAGATTTGCCAGACTTTTTTATGAAAAAATCATGACCCAACCACTTAAAATTGCGATTTTTTACATTTTCTATCGTCTTTATTACTTCAGAAATCTTACTTTCAGTGAATTTTGTGATAAAAATTAACTCAATCAAACTATTTTTGAAAAAGTAATGTTAAATGAAAAAAAAATTAAATTTGATGTTTTTGTTTAATAATTATTAGTTTGAATCGTTTTTCTTAGTTTTTAATCTTTGGTAATTTGATATGGCACTTATAAAGAAATTTCAAAAATATGTCCTGGGTTGGCCCCGAAAAAATATGGTAAGCCTAGTCATTCATTAATTACGTAAGGATGATTTTGGCAATTTTTGACCCTACCCCCATGTTAGGGTACGTAAGATTTACCCCCTATTCTTACGTAAGATTCCATTTCGTTTTCCAAAAAAAAAAAATGTTAGAAAAGGATCAGTTTAACAAAAAAAAAAGCTGAAACCAAAAGTAATAAAGATTTCTTTCTCTTTTTGCTTTTGTTTTGTTTCGACTTTTGACCACTGGAAGATGGATTCAACATTTTATTTTTTATCTTAACTTAATGCTGCTCCAATAAAAAAGATACGTCTGATATACCTTCATTTTTTTAAAATTAAAGCTTCGATAATATACCGAGATCGTCAGCATTTTTAAGTTTTTCTAGGGTTAATCAATAGTAATTTGATTAGAATAATTGGAATTTGTTTGCATTAACTTGTGGAAAATCTAACGTAATAATGGGTTTGACCCCCCAATCCCCAAGAGATTTTTCCAACCCCACCCCCTTCCCCTTGTGACCATTACCTAAATAATGAATGGCCCCTTACGCTATATTTACTCAGAGAAGTTCCCTCGAGGAAAAAGATGAAAAAGTGTGGTAAGTTTTAGTAACGAAGCAAAAAGGTTTAGGGGTCATCCATAAATTACGTGAGGTCAAAAAGGGGGGGAGGGGTTTGGAAAAATCTCACCAAGGGGGGAGGGGGGGGTCGATTAAAATCTCACGTCAACTTTTTTTAACTTAATTATAACTTAATTAGGTGCTATGAAGCACAAAATGCAAATAATTTTTAGAAAATAATTTTTAAAAGTTGTAGGTAAATCTCACGTGGGGGGGAGGGGGGGTCAAGAACAATCTCACTAAATCTCACCAAGGGGGGAGGGGGGGTCCAGATTTTGGAAAAAACACCTCACGTAATTTATGGATGACCCCTTATAATCCAAAAAAGCATACAGTCAGTCCAGAAAGTATTCGTACATTCAACAATATTTTACTAGTATACCTATTAAGATTTTCGGCCATATTCACCGGGTAACCTGACCGGCGGTCAGGTCAGGAAACCATGGTTACAGCCTCTGATTGGTGGAAGGAAAATATTGAATTATGATTCCACCAATCAGAGGCTGTAACCATGGTTTCCTGGCCTGACCGCCGGTCAGGTTACCCGGTGAATATGGCCGTTAATAGCACGTGCGAAATCCAAACAAAAAAAATTCATCCTAACATCGTTATCCTTCAATTATAATCTACCGCGGGAAAAAAAGTATCAAGAGCAGTAAGAAAATAAATTATTTAAAAAAATAAACTAAAAAAGACCAACAAGTATTCGTACACCAATAGACTAACATGAAAAACCACTGCCATTGACTTAACATTGCTGAAAAGTAATTTTCATTCCAATACCTAATTTAACAGTACGCGAATGCCATTTTGTTCTTGATGCCCATAATGACATTAAAAAGGTGAAGATTCCATAAAAAAAGCGACACTCAAGTGCACCTTCTTCATTATTTCTTCAATTTTCTACATTTCAATCAATTCAATTCAATTTCATTTGTATATACTTTAGGGTGGCCCTTAACAGTATGGGGTTTTTAAAGTTAATAATATGTTGCTCCCACCCCCTAACTTTGTTCCAATGGACAAAAAAATTATATTAAGCCAAATTGGATAATATTAACGAGCCTTAAAGTTTTGATTTTTTGGTCATTGTTTTATAAAACAGACAAAAAACCCATGGTAAAATCTTCGCAATTTTTCGCATTTTTTTTGATAAACTAGATAAGATAAGATAAATTTTCTAGATAAAATGCCACAGGTTTCTTTTTTTTATCACCTCTCCCCTTTAATTAAACACATGAAATTGGGTTCATTTTGTTCGTAATTTTATTCTCTATAAAATGATGTGCATTAAGATCAACTTCCTTTCCAAAAAGTTTCAAACATTTGAAGAAAAAAGTGAAAAAATAAAAAAATTATAATTATAATTTTTTAAACATTTTCGAAACAAAAAAGTACATTTGTGGGGATAGTTTTTCTATTCGATTTTAAAGTAGCAGCCGCCAGTAGATAAAAGTGTTAAATGCGGTTTCAATGCGTATCTTTTAAAATAAGATAATCGCAAAAAACAATAGAGGCGAACAATAATCTTTTCAAAAGTCAATAAATACATCTGCTATCAGCCGTTACGTGACGTCAAAGGGAGGAAATTTTCCCTTCGTCGCGCCAGAGATTGTGATGGGCGGATTCACTTAATGTAGCTGTTTTTCTCTGGACCTGCAGCTGCGTTTCGCTTGCTTTGTAAAAGAAACGGATCAATATGGAGACTGAAAAAGATTATGTTGTTGTTGTTGAATGGAGAATCGAGAACTTTAGCCATTGGTGTGCAGAAGTGCACGGTGACTGCATCAAGACGCGCGAGTGCCCAAGATTTGCCCCATTTTGGTCCACCATGGAACTGTATCCGAAGGGTATCAGCGGGAAAGGAGAACATCTAGTGATGCGCTTGTGTGATATCCAAGTTCCCTTTTCTGGTGAGCTCTCTTTCTACTGTTCTGACGGATCTCTGCTCTGCTCCAAGCAACAGGTGAATGCAGAAGAGAAGACAGATCTAGAACTTCCTCCCGGACCCAAGTTCGAAGACGTGCTCTTCAGAATCCGGGAAGGAGAGGACTTCATCACTGTGAGATTGAGGAGAAAGAGTTGGTTATGTTATCTCCTTGGTCTTGGAATCTGTTGTGAACGACACTATCGTACAACCATAAATGTCTTCAAAATATCATTGAAAATAAAGCCAAGTTGGATTGAAAATATGAAATCAGAAGGAGAAACAAGCATTTGTGACATTAATTTTTCTCCATATAACTTCTTTGATAGATTGAAATTAAAGGCATGCTCGAAGAACAATATAGTTCATTTTATGATCACGCCACCAACTGAGTTCGAATACCCTTTCGCTGTTGAGTTGTGTGTGCGTTTGACGAGAAGCGATGGCACCGTTGACAGCTGTGTAAGGAAAGAACACGTCTTTCGCGACAAGAGTCCTTGGACACTCCCTGATCCTCTGCAGAAGAAAGAACTGGCTGGGAAAGGAATCTCACTGTTGTTGTGTTTGAAAACGAAAAACTTGATTCAGAATCCCTATTACTCAACATGGGACTACAGTAATATCACCAGCGAATTGAATAACACTCCCTGCTTTTCAGAGAAAGCACTGTCCACGGATCCTGTCACTTCTTCCAACAAGGTGGCAGTGCTCACAAAAGATTCCGCAAGCCAGACTTCCCTCACTTCCGACATGCAAGATGATTCGGTACTATCCAAACAACTGATGTGCCTCTACCAGGACCAAGACTTTTCTGACATCACCCTCAAGTGCGACAATGTCTCGTTCCCTGTCCACAAGAACATCCTGAGTGCCCGTTCCCCAGTCTTCAAGACCATGCTCTCCACTGACATGGCAGAGGCAGTGTCCGGTGAGGTAGACATAGGGGACCTGGACCCCTCTACCCTGTCCCTATTCCTGACCTACCTCTACACTGGGGCTGTAGAAAAGGATCTACAGTGTGACAGCGCCCTTAAGCTCTATTACGCGGCGGACAAGTACCAGGTCCCCTCCCTCAAGAGGGACTGTTCCAAGTTCTTGTGTGCCAATGTGTCCATTTCAAGTGTGTGCGACATTCTGTCTCTCGCGGAAAGACATCGTGACGACGAGCTAACTTCTGTGTCCCATGCCTTCATCCTGGACAACTACAACGATGTCTTGAAATCCAAAGAGTGGGAGAGTTTCATGTGCAGGGAATCCTTCTTGGCCGTGAAAACGTTGACTCATTTTGCCGCGAAAGACAGTGTGAGTAAGCACGTTCCCAAACACGGGGGCAGAGTCATGCCAATAAGGAGGAAGCGAAAAATACCCCCAGAATAGGGTTTGGCTATTTTCTTTTCTTATGCATCATAGGTAGGCTTACCATATTTTCTCGGGGCCAACCCAGGACATATTTTTTGAAATTTTTTTATAACACTGGCTTATATAGAAATTTATTTCGGGAGGGGCCCAAAATTGTTTTACAGCCCCTTCAATTTTTTTTCAGTATATTCTTAAGAATTTGCAACTTAAATAACTTAATATTAAAAAGTTATGATGTATTAATTAAAAGTTATGATGTATTATTGTACAGAATGGAATTTCAAAATTTCACTTTTAAGTTATTTCTATTCTTGTTATGATGTATTAAGTTTCAATTACAAAAGGGGGGTCTGGGGGTCCTCCCCCCAGAAAATTTTTGGAAATTACTCTAAAAACCAGGTTTTTAACTAGTTTTGGTACCCCTAGTTAGAATTTTGGATATAAATTTTCAGGTAAAATTTGATGAATTTAATGAAAAAGTTATAAGTAATATAGTTTTAAGTACCAAATCAAGGACGCTTTGTAAGTACAGAAGGGGATATATGGGGGTCATCCCCCAGAAAAATTTTGGAGATTAGATCCTAAAAAAAGGATTTCAACTCGGTTTTGATACACTTTCCGAATTTCAGACAAACATTCTCAGGTAGGATTTTGAACTTAATTGTAAAAAAAGTTTTGAATAATAAAATTCCAAGCACTCTAAAGGGGGGTTTGGGGGTCCTCCCCAAGAAATTTTTTCAAAATTTGACCCTAAAGAACAGGATTTTAACTTGTTTTGGTACACCAAGTCAGAATTTCGGGGGGGGCCAGGGCCCCTTTGGCCCCCCCCTTATATACGCCACTGTTTTATAAGTTCCATATTAAAATACAAAAGATTAAAAACTATTCAAACTAATAAACATTAAACAAAAATATCAAATTTTATTTTTACATTTAACATTACTTTTTCAAAAATTTTTGATTAACTTAATTTTTATCACAAAATTCACTGAAAGTAAGTTTTCTGAAGTAATACAGACGTTAGAAAACGTAAAAAAACGCAATTTCAAATAGTTTTGTCAGGATTTTTTCATAAAAATGACTGGAAAATCTTAAATGTATGAAACCCCGGACATTTAGCGTCCCAGGACATTTCCCCGGACAGCTCTTAAAAACCCGGACTGTCCGGGGTAATCCCGGACGTATGGAAGCCTAATCATAGGGATTTTTTCAATACACAGGGTATTTCAAAAGCCCGTTTCACCGCTTTTATTTAGAACCAACCTCTCCTAGGATGATGGAAGTAAGGTCTATCCCTAGGTAAATGATCCTGGAAAATAGCACTTTTTTAGACCGCAAAAAAAAGATAGAGATTTCAAGTTGAGTGTTATTATGTAATTTTGTGGAGTTTTTTTAGGAAAGGGGACTCAGTACCTCCAAATCAGTCAAAATATCAAGTTAAGGATTTTGCTCTCAAATCCATAACCAATTTCCAATGTTTATTGAGCATAGTTACCAAATTTCTCAAAACTACTTTTTTAGCACTTAAAACCCTAATGCTTTTTTTCTACTGAACCAAATGTTATGAAACTTGGTATTTATATTCAATAGGGTAATATTATCAAATGTATGATCCAAAATTTTATGATTTTGGTCCAGAATTTTTTTTATCATGCAAAATAGGGTAAAAATCATAGAATTTTCACGTTTTTAAATGGGAATCACCAAAAAGTTTTTTTTCTCAAAAACTATTATGATTATCCAAAATCCCCCACATAGAACTATACTACAGAACATATTTATTTAACATAAAAATGAAAAAAGCTAGTAAAAAAAGGGAAAAATGAAGAGTACCATTTCGAAATTTAGTGAAATTTTTGTTGTTTTTTTATATTAAAAATAATAATTTTTTTTTACTTTTTGTGTTTAATATTCCATTACATGATGGTAACAGATAATTTAGCACCCAAAAACTAATAAAAAAACTCAAAAATAAAAAAAAAACTTTTTTTGGTACCGAGTCCCCTTAAACAGATGAAATTGAAACAAAAAAAAATAATAATAGTACTTGCGAATCTGAGAACTTTTTGTTTTGCGATACCTAAAAAAAGTGTTATTTTCGATGCTGATATCTCCTGAATAATCATGACGTTATCAAGTATTTTTTTTGGTTAATTTTTCACATTTTAAAATTTTTTTTGTTAATTTTTAACTTTGGATTTTTTAACTTTTTTATTTCAGTATTATTAAGATTAAGGTTAAGTTTTTATATCAGGTTTTAGACGTTATTATGTAAGCTTTGCGTTTTTTTTTAGTTAAATAGAAGAAAATAAACCAAAAAAATTAAGCACTGTAAGTCATCTCAATGGAAGCCCCAGGATTTTTTACCTAGAGGCAGGGCTCGATTTCTAAAAAAAGAGGTACCGGAACGGTAAAATTTTTTCGAGAGGGGCCCAAATATCCTCTAAGAAAATTAAATCATTACCAGACCCAAAGTTAGATTTTGTACAGGGGGAGGCGACTTTAAATTCCCTTTAAGCCCCTTTTATACATGTTTACAGGTTTAATGTTTTCTTTTTATATTTTTTGGTTAGGATTCTCACTTTTATGAACTTAATCGGAAAATAAAAGTGATTAGTTGAGTTCTTAGTACATAAAGGGGGTCTGGGGGGTCATCGCGCCCAAAACAATTTTGGAAATTTGATCCTAAAAACAGGGATTTTAATTCAGTTTAGGACTTTTTTGTTTATAGAAAGATATCCACGGGTTAGAAGACCCCTAAAATAGTATATTAATTTTTTTCAAAAAAGAGGTTCCGGAACGGCGTTCCGGACCAAATCGAGCCCTGCCTAGAGGTAAACCTTACTTTCATCACCCTAGGAGATGTTGATTCTAAATAAAAGCGATGAGAGAAACATACTTTTGAAACCCCCGTATCTAATCGGTATCACTGTAAATTTAATATCTAGGGTAGACCTAGAATAGTTTACCCGCTTTTCCTTCAAACGACTTTTTAAAAAACTGTATTACATAACTTTTAAATATTTTTTATGTGTTAACACTATCAACGCATTTCCACAGCTTTCAACTGACATTAAGTCAGCTGGATCATACAGAATTTTTTTCGAGGGGCCGTTTTTGGGAATTTTGTGAAAAATATTTTTTCATTCTAAAATAAGGTCCCATTTCTGTAAATATATTATTTTTCTAAATAAAATTGCACTTGGGGAGTGCATATAGCTTGATTAAAGTCCGTTTTTGGGAACCGGAATTTTGTGAAGGGCCTGTTTTTGAGGATCGGAATTTTGTGAAGGGCCTGTTTTTGAGGGTCCGATTTTTGTGAAGGGGCCGTTTTCGGCCCCAATTTCTTTCTAGATGCACCCCTGATCAAGCATGTTGACATTAAATCAGTATGTCTCAATGCCAATATGTTGGCCCACATAACTTTTTCCAATATTCCGGTAGTGTAGAAGTAACAGAAATGTAAATTGATAAGTTAATAATAAATAATTAATTTGGTCTACATGCATTTTGATTGAAAAAAAATTATATGGTATATTATACAAATGTATTCTATTTCACACTAGAAAAGCAAAAATATAATTTGTCATTATTAATTTAGTGGGTTTTTTAAAATTTTCTTTCGGTATAAATTCGTTTGAAATAAAAAAGGGAATAAGTCCATGATTTTTTTCAACTGCACAATTCGTATATACTTATATGTGTTTCCGATGATTTTTATCCATTCTAAAAATGAATCTGAGTTTCAAGTTCAAATTTGGTGAAAATGGAATTTTATGGAAAAAAATTTACATTACTTAAACAGTTTTTTTTCCTTTGTTTTTCTCTAAACTTGGTTTCTGGACTTATTCCCGTTTTCAAGTGACGATTCTTGTCATTAATTGACCTGCTTTAAAAACTGCTTTAACGTTGAAATGGGCCATTTTGGACAAAATTTGCAAATTTTTTTATCGGCTTAATGGAAAGAGTATTTATTCAGCTTTCCAAAACCATTTCATTTCAAAACCAAGCCATTTCATTCAGCCATTTTGTATATTTGTATTTAGTGTTGAATACATCATACTTTAATCTTTGCTTACATTTTTCTCAAAATTGTGTTTTTACCTCGAAATTGCTAACTCCAAAGATGTTAACTTTAAAAATTATGAACAGATTTTTACATAACTTGCAGGGATAGGATCTTTGAGTAGTTTTCTAGGGCATGAAGTATTATTATGAAAACTTTTTTATTTTTTGGCCTCTTTTGGCAAAACTGTCTATGAAAAAATTCAATTTACACAGGGAGTGTTTTCGACTACTTGTAAAAAACTTAATTTTTCATAAAAGTGTATGATAATATACTTCATTCACTAGATAAATGTGTGTAGTGTGTATTGTTAGTAGTTATACTTCCTTAAGTATTATAGTTTTTTGATAAGAAACTTTGAAAATATGATAAAATTATCTGAAAAATTTTCAAAAGACTTAATTTAAAAAAAATTCTGCATGTATTCACAATTTTATCACTTCTATCTAAATTACTGCAAAATTAGAAACAAACAAAGGTGTCCTAGTGTTTAAAAACTATATTTAAAGAACTTCGTGTGTGAAGAATGTAAAGTACTTCGAACGTGTTCGGTTACAAGAGTCCTCTCCATAGAAACAACAGAATCATCGTAATGATGAATTTTCTACATTAACTCAAAACTTAGTTAGTCAGTTAGTGGAATATGAATGTATTCTATTTCTTACTTCAGTATAGGGAACTAAGCAGAAATATTTATTGCTGTCATTTTCAATTTAAGGGGGGAGGGGTTTAGATTTTTTCAGCAGAAATTTCATACCTCTGAAAAATTGAATAAATCCATGATTTTTTTTCAACTGTACAATATTTTTGTAAATATGCTTGAATCTTTTTTAAAAAAAGTAAAGTTAAAGAAGAAGGTTTACTTCTTCGATTCTCTCTAAACTTGTTTCCTGGACACATGGGTGTAGCCAGGGGTTCAACTTAGGGGGGGGGGCAAGCAGGGTCAACTTTTTTTATATGTGTGGATGTGGAGAACAATTTTAAAGCCCCGTGAGAGGGGTCTGGAATTGGAAATCTGCCCCTAAGAACAGGGTTGTAAACTGTTTTTTGGTACAAGTAAACCCCAATTCGGACATACATTTTTAGGTAGAATTTTCATGTCAATGTACTTATTACAAAAAAGTGTGAACAATAAAGGTTTAAAATACTAAAGGGGGGGGGGGACCTCAGCCAGAAAAATTTTGAAAACTTGACCCTTAAATACTGGGTTTTAACTAAGTAAAAGTTAATTACTCGTCTTACTCGTAACCAAAACTAATAAAGATTTCTCTCTCTCTTTTTGCTTTTGTTTTGTTTCGACAACTGGAAGATGGATTCAACAGTTTTATTTTTTTATCTTAACTTAAGGGGACTCAGTACCAAAAATATTTTTTTCTCTAATAACAGGATTTTATCATCTTTTAAGGTGTTAAATTATGTATTTACTTCATACTAATTTATATTTAGCCCAAAAAGCGAGTTCAAAAATTTATTTTTTAAAAACATTACAAAAAACCTCACAACAATGCCCAAAATTACCCTAAATTTAAATTGATACTCCTCCCTTAATACATGTTCTTTTGTTTTGATTTTTTGTCTTAACATAGATCAAGCATATATAGTCACTTGTAGGCATGGAAATTTGATTATCTATAAAAGTTTCTGAAAAATTAAAAAAACTCTGAAATTTGGCAGTTTTTTCCGAAAAATATCCTAAGTTTCCACTTTACTGCTCCATAAAAAAAATTCTAATAAATATATTATAAAATCCATGCCTGAAGATGTTAAACAGGTATTACTGATAATGACTACAAAGTTTGAAGTGGTTTGGATGATTAGAAAAAAAGACTTGTGATTTTAAACATTTAAAACCTTGTTTTGAGAAAAAGCCGTAAGATAGAAAACTAGGCTTCTTAACACTATCAGGGCTTCATAAATCTCAAAATTTTCACACTTAGAATCCCCGTATCATTATGAAACTTGGTAGAAATAATTCTAAGGGTATTATCTTCATTTTTATTGCAAAATCGATATTTTGACAAAATTTTGGTACTGAGTCCTCTTAATGCTACTCCAATAGAAAAGATACATCTGATATACCTTCATTTAAAAAAAATTAAAGCTTCGATAATATACCGAGATCGTCAGCATTTTTAAGTTTTTTTGGGGTTATTCAATAGTAATTTGATTACAACAATTGGAATTTGTTTACATTAACTTGTGGAAAATCTTAAGAAAGAATGAGTTTGACCCCCCCCCAACCCCCAAGTAAGGGTATGTAGAGATTTTTCCAACCTCCCCTTCCTCTGGGGACCCTTACGTAATTAATGAATGGCCCCTTACGCCACTTTTATTCAGAGAAGTTCCCTCGAGAGAACAGATGAAAAATGTGTGGTAAGTTTGAGTACACAGCAAGAAGGTTTATAATCCAAAAAAGCATACAGTCAGTCCATAAAGTATTGGTACACAATGACGTCGCTGGCCCCTGAAAATTGGGGGGGACCCAAGGATTTGGGATTCCTCCAGAGGGATTTTACAAAAACATGAAAAAAATCCACCTTTAAAATAAATATTTTATTTCGCTCCGCCCAGTGCTTTTACGGTGGCTTTGAGAATCAATTAATAAACTTTCTCTTTAATTGTTTTGTAAATTTTTATAACTATCAACTAAGAGGGGGGCTGGGGGTCCTCCCCAGAATATTTTTTGAAACTTGACCTTTCAAAACAGGGTCAAACTCATTTTTAGTGTTATATGATTCGACAATTTCAAAATCAAATTTCTATGCTTCCATCAGTTCTGTAACTGGATTTTTTTCTGGGAGAAGGACTTATTACTACTCTATTTTGCTCGAAACTAATATTTGTTGTTGAAATACCTATTCTAAATTAAATAGTGTTCAAAATTATGGGGGAGTCCGTCCCCCTCTAGTCCACTGAAAATAGAGTTGAACCTCAAACAAATTGCAATAGAAGGTTTCTCAACGGTTTTCACTTAGAAATGACCTCAATAATAACATACTAAAAATCGGCCGGGTGGAAGTTTAATTTTTTTCAAATTTTTTAAAAATGGCCGAAAAAAAATTAAAAAAAAAAACAATAATTTAGGCATGTGATACATGTTAAAGGTTATTTTTGAGTGCTGAAACCGAATTTGCATTTAGTTTGGAAAAAAATTGAAATTTCAATTTTTAAAATTAATTTGAATAATTAGCTATATGAAAAAATTAAAACCCCCCTAAAAACCTAACAAAAACATCAAAAGAGATAAATCCAACGGTTTTCATTTAGAAATGACCTAAATATTAGCATATTAAAATTTAAAAATTTTACGAGTTAAAGAAAATTTTTTTTTCAAATTTCCATATTTTTTTTTGCGAAAAATGCATTTTTTTTTTAAATTCGTGCCAAAAACTTTAGAGGCTTTTGAAAAGGTCATTTTTTGGTGGATATTGTCCACAGATAGTTATATAATGGAAAACCGGTGAAATTGACCCTCAATGAATTAGTTAATTATTTTAAATTCTGATGTAAATATGCCAAAGTATTACCTTTTTTCACATTTGTACTACATTTTACCAATTTTAAAATTTTAAATAAAATAATTAACTAATTCATCGAGGATTTGAAAAAATTTTCGTTTCGAAACAAAAAAGTATGACTACAAGGATAGTTATTCTATGTGATTTTAAAGTAGTGGCTGCCAGTAGATAAAAGGGTAAAATGCGACCTCAAAGCGTATCTTTTAAAATAAGATAATCGACATAAACAATAGGCGAACAATAACCTGTGCAAAAGTCAATACCTCTGTTATCTCAGCCGATACGTGACGTCAAGGCTCCCTTCCACGCGCCAGCTTTGAGAGATAGTGATGGGCGGATTCACTAAATGTGTATTCAGTAAATGAAGTAGCTGTTTTCTCCGGACTCAAACAACTGCGTTTCGCTCGCTTTGTAAAAGAAACGGATCAATATGGAGACTGAAAAAGATTATATTGTTGTTGAATGGAGAATCGAGAACTTTAGCCACTGGTGTGCAGAAATGCACGGTGACTGCATCAAGACGCTCGTGTATCCAAATTTTCTCGCATATTGTTTCACCATGGAACTGTATCCGAAGGGTATCAGCGGGCAAGGAGAACATCTAGTGGTGCGCTTCTGTGGTATAAGATTTTCCTATTCTTTCTTTCCGCTCTTCTGATGGATCGCTGCTCTGCAAGCAACAGGTGAATGCAAAAGAGAATGATGTTCTTGAACTTCCTCCCGGACCAAAGTTGGAAGACGTGCTCTCCAGAATCCGGGAGAGCGGGGACTTCATCACTGTGAGATGGAGGAGAAAGATTGTTGGGTGGCATTGTTATGAACAACAAATACCATAAATGTTTTAAAAATATCATTGAAAATAAAGCCAAGTTGGATTGAAAAGACGAAATCAGATGGAGTAAAAGAAATTTGTTACATTAATTTTTCACCAGACAACTGCTCTGATAGAATGGAATTAAGGGCATTGTTGAAGAACAATTTAATTCATTTTATGATCGACCCACCAATCGACTTCGAATACCCTTTCGCAGTTGAGATATGTATGCGTTGGAAGGGAAGCGATGGCACCGTTGACAACTGCTTAAATAAAGAACACATCTTTCGCGGCAACAGTCCTTGGACATTCCCTGATCCAATGGAAAAGAAAGAACTAGCTGGGAAAGGAATCTCACTGTTGTTGTGTTTGAAAACCAAAAACATGATTCAAAATCACTATTACTCAAACTGGGATCACAGTAATGTCAGCATTGAATTGAATAACACTCCGTGCTTGTCTGAAAAAGCCCCGTCCACGGATCCTGTTACTTCTAACAATATGGAAGTGCTGACAAAAGATTCCGCAAGCCAGACTTCCTTTACTTCCGACATGCCAGACGATTCTGTACTATCTAAAGAACTGATGTGTCTCTACCAGGACCAGGACTTTTCCGACATCACCCTCAAGTGCGACAATGTCTCCTTCCCTGTCCACAGGAACATCCTGAGTGCCCGCTCTCCAGTCTTCAAGACCATGCTCTCAACTGACATGAGAGAATCAGTGTCCGGTGAGGTTGACATTGGGGACCTGGACCCCTCTACTCTATCACGATTTCTCACCTACCTCTACACAGGGGCCGTAGATGAGGATCTGCAGTGTGACAGAGCCCTCAAGCTCTTTTACGCGGCGGAGAAGTACCAGGTCCCCTCCCTCAAGAGGTACTGTTCCAAGTTCTTGTGTGCCAATGTGTCCGTTTCAAGTGTGTGTGACATTCTGTCCCTCGCGGACAGACATCGTGACGACGAGCTAACTTCTGCGTCTCACGACTTCATCCTGGATAACTACAACGATGTTTTGAAATCCAAAGAGTGGGAGAGTTTCATGAGTAGTGACCCCTCTCTGGCCGTGAAAATGTTGACCCATTTTGCTGCGAAAGATTGTGTTTTTGCTAGAAAGCACGATTCTAAATAGGGTTTTCCTGATGAAGGGAATGTTTTCAAAAATTGCTATTTACTTTTTTTATTACATTTTTCGTATTCAGGGTGTTTCAAAAAGGACTGTTTCACGGCTTTTATTTAGAACCAACCTCTCCTAAGGTCGTGGAAGTAAGGTCTACTGACAGGAAAGTGAATTAGTAATATTGTAACATAACAGTAATTTCATGATAACGTCGTGAATATTCACGGAGATATCAGAATGTGAAAATAACACTTTTTCTGACCTCAAAAAATAAATAGTTCATTGTTATTTTGTAATTTTGTGGTTTTTTTAGTTAAAATAGATGAAATTTAAACAAAAAAATACTAGCAAATCTGAGGAATTTTTATTTTTTGATGCCTGAAAAAGTGTTATTTTCACATTCTGATATCTCCGTGAATATTCACGACGTTATCATATGAATTTTTTTGGTTAATTTTTAACTTTGGATTTATTAACTTTTTTATTTCAGTGTTATTAAGTTTAAGGTTTTTAACGTTATTATGTAGTTCTGTGTGTTCTTTAGTTAAATAGATGAAATTTAACCAAAAAAATAAAGCACTGTTTAAATCATCTCAATGGATTCTCCAGGGTCCCTGACCTAGGGAGGGGTAGACCTTAGTTCCATGACCCTTGGAGACGTTGATTCTAAATAAAAGCGATGAGAGAAACAGTTTTGAAACACCCGTTTTTAACGTAAAACAACGTTTATTTTTACACAATTTATAAAATTTTTTAAAACTGTAGACAATTGTTTCGGGGATCAATGAATCCCCTTCTTCAGTACAAAAAGACGAAAATAAACATCAAATCAATAATTTAAACATAACATGAAGGCAAAAAGTTACAGTTTAAGTGAAAATACAATAGAGGGAAAACAGTTTGAGTTAAAAATACAAAAGCATGGTTAAATTACAGAATCAATACAAAGGTAACCAGATGGGTGAGAAATAAGGAATGCTATTTAAATCATTAACAAGGAAATCTGAAAATTTATTTATATAAAACGAGTCAATTATGTTTATGTTTTCTAATCTTATAGATCCTATAGAAACACTTAATAAATCTGGTATTTATAGAATTTATTGCAACTGTGGTTTATCTTATATAGGTCAAACAAAACGTGCGTTAAAATTTAGAGTTAAAGAGCATGAGGGTTATGTCAGAAAGCAAGAATTCGACAAATCATCCATAGCTAAACATGTTTGGAACCTCAATCATAACTTTGAATTTTCATCTGCTACCATTATTAAAAATTGTATAATATACCTAGTGACCTTGATTTTTTTGAATCGTTTTATATAAATAAATTTTCAGATTTCCTTGTTAATGATTTAAATAGCATTCCTTATTTCTCACCCATCTGGTTACCTTTGTATTGATTCTGTAATTTAACCATGCTTTTGTATTTTTAACTCAAACTGTTTTCCCTCTATTGTATTTTCACTTAAACTGTAACTTTTTGCCTTCATGTTATGTTTAAATTATTGATTTGATGTTTATTTTCGTCTTTTTGTACTGAAGAAGGGGATTCATTGATCCCCGAAACAATTGTCTACAGTTTTAAAAAATTTTATAAATTGTGTAAAAATAAACGTTTTTCAATTGATGTTAACATTTGCACAAAATTCTTTTTGCTACCCTGTATCTAATCGGTATGATTGTAAAATTAATATCTAGGGTAGACCTCGGATAGTTTACCCGCTTTTCCTATAATCAACTTTTATAAAAAGCCAAAAATTTATAACTTTTAAATGTTTTATATGTCAACACTATCAGTGCACTTCCAAAGCTTTTACTTTAAACTGAAATTTTGTCAGTTGGATCAAGCAGGTTGTCATTAAATCTGTTTGCCTCAATGCCAATATGTTGACCCATATAACTTTTTCCAATATTCCGGAAGTGTAAAAGTAACAGAAATGTAAGTTATCAAGTTAATAATAAATAATTAATTTGGTCTACACACATATTTTGATTGAAAAAATGATATGGAATATGATATATGGTATGGTAATTCTATTTCACACTTTAGTATAGTGAACTAAGAAGAAATAAAATTTGTCATTATCAATTTATAGGTGGTTTATTTTAGATTTTCTTTCAGCATAAATTCCACATAATTGAAAAAAAAAAAGGGAATCAGTCTACGATTTTTTTTCCAACTGCACAATACGAGAAATACTTTGATATGTTTTTCTAAAGATTGTTCTCCATTCTAATAATTATTCTGAATTTCTATTTAAAAATTTGGTGGTTATGCAAACAAATTTCCATTAATTTTTTACAGTTATTTTTCTTGGTTTTTCTAAACTTGGTTTCTGGACTTAATTTTTCAAACTGGTGATTTTTCTCAAGAGTTCAGACCTGGACTTATTCCCGTTTTCCAACTGACGATTAATTATGTGAGGTATTGCCAAGAGTTCAGTGATTGACCTTAAAAACTGATTTAAAAGTGTCTTTCTACATAGAATCAATATCGGCACAGTTATAAAGAACTTTCTGCCATAACTCAAAAATTAGTTCGATGGACCTAGGGGTCATTCATTAATTACGTAAGGATGATTTTGGCAATTTTTGACCCTACCCCCATGTTAGGGTACGTAAGATTTTCCCCCTATTCTTACGTAAGATTCCATTTCGTTTTCCAAAATAATAAAATGTTAGAAAACCTATGGTGCCAAGGCAACCATCAGCGCACAAAATGATTAACAAAAAAAGTTGAAACCAAAACTAATAAAGATTTCTCTCTCTTTTTGTTTTGTTTCGAGTGGAATTCAACATTTTATTTTAATGCTCCTCCAATAAAAAAGATACATCTAATATACCATCATTTTCTTTAAATAAAAGCTTCAATAATATACCGAGATCGTCAGCATTTTTAAGTTTTTCTAGGGTTAATCAATAGTAATTTGATTAGAATAATTGGAATTTGTTTCCATTCACTTGTAAAATCTTACGTAAGAATGGGTTTGACCCCCCACCCCCAAGAAAGGGTATGTAGAGATTTTTCCAACCCCCTCGGGACCCTTACGTAATTAACGAATGAAGCCAATAGAATAAGTGCTTACGTCAGATTTCCAACTTCAATTTTTTGTTAAATTTATTTTTGGTTGAATTTTGAAATTATTTATGCAAGAAAACAAGATATTTTTGAAAATGCACCATCTTACGTAAGCATCACTCATATCCCCCTCCCCTCTTGTCAGCAAAAATAAGCAAAGAGCAAACCCCCCTCCCCCCTTAGGTGCTTACGTAATATTTGAACGGCCCCTTTGTAGAAAAGACCGTGATAAGGTTTACGACTGGACACCCGGTATAGCAGCGAAAGTATGAAAGATATCCGCGACCTTCGCACTGTTAGAAATACTTAGGACCGATCTCACCAACTTCCTGCTAACCGTCGGTTTAACAGTCAATTAAAAGTAACCAAATATTAAAAATCGCAGTCGTATCACCAACAAAACCTCATGTTAACTTTTCGTCGTTTAACTAACCAGGGATTAAAATGATCAAATAAACTATTTTTATACTTTGAATTTTGTGATTGGTTAAATCATAATTAAAAAGACTCTCGTGTCCTTAAACGTCTACTTTTATTTGTCAATATAAGCACAAATATGTATTACAGCACAATATAACATTAGAACTACTTTTTTCAAGGCGTATGAACAAAAGATGTAATGCGTCAAGCTTTTGGAGTTGAATAGCCGCCATCTTGGATGAAATACTGGTTAATTATATAGTAATTAACTGGTAGTCATTATGTAGTAATGATGGTAATCATGATGTATATTCTGTCTCAAATTGTTCAAATTTATTTTTCAAACCAGTTGTACTTCACTGTTACGATTACAGGTGGCAGCACGACTAGAATTATCCACTAACCTTCGGTTAAAGTACTGATTAGTTTAACGGGAACTTAAATCAAGGGTTAACGCTATTTTGCGATGGTGAGACGCAAATTTTCAGAGACCTACGATTTATCCGTTGATTTTATCTTTACCAGAAGGTTGGTGACACAGAGAAAAATCCTAACAGAGGGTCCAAAACGATATTTTCAAATTCTGGACGGGTTTGAGGGCGCCACGATCAACTAAATGATTGACAGAGAGATCAAACCTGTGATTGGCTGTCACTCAATCTTCTATTTCGAAGGAGAAGGAAAAAGTTTTTCTCAACCAATCAGGCTTTTCCGTCCCGCCTCTTGTGACGTTGTTGCGATCGCAGCGCCACCCAACCCATCCAACTTTTCGATTTCCATTAGCGCCTATGGCGACGGACTCTCTGTTCTAGTACTCTGTGGTTGGTGAGATCGGCCCTTATAATTGTAATCCCACAATAAAGTAGAAGTTTAGTGGCAACGCCTCTCCGGTGAGCGTTTGTTTATGTTTACGTTCCTCGAGCGAGCGTCACGTGCAACCTTTCTCTCGCTCACGATACTCGCCGCTCTAAGCTCCCTCCCTCCCTGCATTTTATATAGTCAAGATTACTATTTTATAATCAAGTACCAAATTAAATCAATCTATATTCAATAAATTTATCACGCACGCGTCTCCCGCTATCAAAGTCGATACGTGACGTCAGGAGGGAATTTTCCCTTGCTCGCGCTTTGCAAGATAGTGCAGATCATACCGCTTTGGTACAGAAGGGAGGTTTCAGTAGTTGTTTCTTCGGCAGTTGCGTTTCGCTCGCTTTGTAAAGGAAACGCTTCAATATGGAGACTGAAGAAGGTTATATTGTTGTTGAATGGAGAATCGAGAACTTTAGCCACTGGTGTGCTGAAGTGCACGGTGACTGCATCAAGACGCTCGAGTCCCAAAATTTTGCCCCATATTGTTCCACCATTGAGCTGTATCCGAAGGGTATCAGCGGGCGAGGAGAACATCTAGTGGTGCGCTTGTGTGGTGTCTTAGATTACTATTCTGCTGAGCTCTCTCTCCACTCTTCTGATGGATCCCTGCTCTGCTCCGTGCAACAGGTTGTTGCAGATGGGAACCAAAATGTTCTTGAACTTCCTCCTGGACCAAAGTTGGAAGACGTACTCTTCAGAATCCGGGAGAGCGAGGATTTCATCACTGTGAGATGGAGGTTTCGCGTTTTTTGGTGGCATTGTTATGAACGACACATACGTACAACCATAAATGTCTTCAAAATATCATTGAAAATAAAGCCAAGTTGGATTAAAAACATGAAATCAGAAGGAAGTAAAAACATTTGTCACCTAGGTAAATACGATGGAATGTGGTTAAAGGCATGCTCGGAGAACAATTTAATTCATTTTATGATCACGCCACCGACCCACTTCGAATACCCTTTCGCTGTTGAGATGTGTTTGAGTTTGACGAGAAGCGATGGCACCGTTGACAGCTGTGTGAAGAAAGAACACGTCTTTCTCGACGACAGTCCTTGGACACTCCCTGACCCACTGCAGAAGAAAGAACTGGCTGGGAAAGGAATCTCACTGTTGTTGTGTTTGAAAACGAAAAAATTGATTCAGAATCCCTATTACTACTCAACATGGGATCACAGTAATGTCAGCATAGAATTGAATAACGCCATCTGCTTTTCTGAAAAAGCACCGTCCACTTATCCTGTCACTTCTAACAAGGAGGAAGTGCTCACAAAAGATTCCGCAAGCCAGACTTCCCTCACTTCCGACATGCAAGACGATTCGGTACTAGTGCTATCCAAAGAACTGATGTGTCTGTACCAGGACCAGGACTTTTCCGACATCACCCTCAAGTGCGACAATGTCACTTTCCCTGTCCACAGGGCTATCCTAAGTGCCCGGTCCCCAGTCTTCAAGACCATGCTCTCTACTGACATGGCAGAGGCAGTGTCCGGTGAGGTGGTCATAGGGGACCTGGACCCCTCTACCCTATCCCGATTCCTGACCTACCTCTACACAGGGGCCGTAGAAGAGGAGCTGCAGTGTGACAGAGCACTCAAGCTCTATTACGCGGCAGACAAATACCAGGTCCCCTTCCTCAAGAAAGAATGTTCCAAGTTCTTGTGTGACAACGTGTCCATTTCGACAGTGTGCGACATTCTGTCCCTCGCGGACAGACACAATGATGACCATCTCACTACTGTGTCACACGACTTCATCTTGGATAACTACAACGATGTCTTGAAATCGAAAGAGTGGGCGAGTTTCATGAGTAGTGATCCCTTGCTGGCCGTGAAAACAGTGACTCATTTTGCCACGAAAGACAGTGTTGTCAGAAAGCATGATCCCAAATAGGATTTACTTAAAGGTGAAGTTTTTCAAATATTTGTGCTATTTTCGTTTCTTTTTTTGTGATTTTTTTTTCAATATATATGATCACTGTAAAGTTAATATCTAGGGAAAATACCTCTGATAGTCGTCCCGCTCTTTTTCTTCAAACAAATTTTAAAAAGCTGTGATTCATAACTTTTAAATGTGTTTTATGTTAACACTATCAGTGTATACTCAAATGAAAATGCAACGTTTATTTACACAATTTAAATTTTTTTTAAAAACAGCAGACAATAGTTTCGGGGATCAATGGATCCCCTTTGTCCTTCGTCAGTACTGAAAGACAATGTACACATCGAATCGGCAATTTATACAAAGGGTGAAGGCAAAAAGTTACAGTTAAAGTAAAATTACAGTTTGAGTGAAAATACAAAACATTAACCTTTGTATTTTCACTCAAACTGTATTTTCACTTAAACTGTATCTTTTTGCCTTCATCCTTTGTATAAATTTCGGTTTCGATGTTTACATTGTCCTTCAGTACTGACGAAGGGGATCCATTGATCCCCAAAACAATTTTCTGCTGTTTTTAAATTGTGTAAATAAACGTTGCTTTTTCATTTGAGTATATCATCAATTGCACAAGATTTTTTCACTACTATCAGTGTATTTGGCAAACCTTAAAAAAATATTTCAAAGAGCTATTTTAAAGCTTTAAACTGACTATAAATCAGCTGGATCAAGTATGTTGACATCAAGTTAGTGTGGCTCCAATACCCATATGTTGAATATGTTGTCCTTTTTTCAATTATCCGGTAGTGTAGAAGTAACAGAAATGTAAAATAACAAATTCATAATAAATAATTAATTTGGTCTGCATGTAATTTGATTGAGAAATAAATTATATGGAATGTGATATGATATGGTATTAAATGTACATTCTATTACACTCTTTAGTGTAATGAACTTAGCTGAACTATAATTTCTCATTTTTAATTTAATCGTTTTTTTTTTTTAGATTTTCTTTCAGCAAAAATTCCATACTAAAAATAGAATTAGCCCATAATTTTCTTCAACTGCACGATATACTGATACTTTTTCCGATGATTGTTCTACATTCTAAAAATGATTCTGAATTTCCAATGAAAGATTTCCTGGTTATGAAAAGAAATTCCCATTACTTAAACACAGTTTTTTTCTTCGTTTTTCTCTAAACTTGGTTTCTGGGCTAATACCTTTTTTCTAAAACTGACTATTCTTGTCAAAAGTTCAGTAATATATCTTTAAAAACTGCTTTAAAAGTGAGTTCTCCATAGAAACAACATCGGCGTTAGGGTTATTTTTTTTTCAGATTTATAAGCATGTAGTGATAAATGATGAGTATTAGTCCATAACTCTCAAAATTAACTAATTTTTGAAAACTGTGGAAAAAGCTTGCGCACCTCATAATATTTTGTATGAGGCTGAAGCACTGTAAGGCCGTTAGTACAATTTTATTTGACGCAGAATTTAACACAAATTAAACCATAATAAAATAAGTAAAAAAAAGATTTTTTAAAAAACGCTTTTATTGAAGTGTTCTAAAAGGTCAAAAATAATTTTTTCGGTTTGACAAATAATTTATTGGGAAGTAGAAAATGACTTTTTGGTAAGTAAAAAAAACTGATTTTCTAATCACTAAAAATAAAAGCGTGGGCGCTAGTAATTTTTAATATTTTTTAAATTTAATTTTTTTACAGGAAAGTGACACTAACATCCCTGCCAAACGGGGATTCGAACCCGAGACGTACGGCTTTGCATCAGTCAGATGCTCTAACCACTAGGCCATTACGTCGGCATTTATGTATAATTTTATATAAATAAAAATACCTAACAGAGAATTTAAAGTGAATCCATCCCACTCAAAACTCATGAATGAGAAATTTGTAAATCTAACGTCATAGAACATAGAATAAAGAAGTTAGAATATATAGTGAATTAAGAATGACTAGCGCCCACGCTTTTATTTTTAGTGATTAGAAAATCAGTTTTTTTTACTTACCAAAAAGTCATTTTCTACTTCCCAATAAATTATTTGTCAAACCGAAAAAATTATTTTTGACCTTTTAGAACACTTCAATAAAAGCGTTTTTTAAAAAATCTTTTTTTTACTTATTTTATTTTCTACTTTTTAGTCATGGTACTTTTTAACAAAAACTCACAAGAAAAAATGTATTTATTTCAACCATATTTAATGTTATGTTAGGATGGAATTTTTGTTTCATGTATAACAAATAATTTTCACATATCTGACAAAGTAGAACAATCCTCTGACGACTCAGCAGGACAATCAACTCCAAAGTTAATTTTAAAATCTATTTTATTTTGCTGGGTACGTTATAATAACAGAGCTGAGCAAGAAAAATACCTCGCACAAAGAATATATTCCTCGCATCCGCTCAATCGCCGATGAAATCCATCGATATAAAAAAGATTCACAATAAAAAGAAAGCATTCAATAAAATAAAAAAAACAATCGTAAGAAACTCAGAATTAGTGTGTGTGTATCAAGGAGCAAACAGTACCATCCAGTCTTTTCAGTAGTCAATAAATTATAAAAGAACATATTTTTCTTCTCGGCGATTTTCGGCGATTTCTCGCTCTTCTGGCGATTTCTTTCTCGCGGTTATTATCTTAAATCGCTAATTATCTTAATTGTTAATTGGAAGGTAAAAAATCACGTTTTGAAGATTAAATATTGTAGTTATATACTTAGTATATTATCTTACAGGTTTTGGGAGCCATTGGCTTCACGGAATGTCTCAAATATGAATTAAAAGGATAACTAAAAACACTCGTTAATTACCTAAATTACGGAGGTTTTGACTAGCTGATGATTGAATATTGCATTGTCATCGAGTTTCCACCACAGTGCAAAGTTTCAGAACTTTATATCGTTTGGAAGTGCCTGAAATATTATGTACAAGCATCCAGAAAGAAAAAAGTGATTATTCGTCTATAATTATCGTAATTACTGGGCAATTCTCGTTTTGACTTTTGAATATGATGAAGTTATGCCTTATACAACATTGTGCACCGTTTAGGTAGAATAGCCCCTTGGGAAAGGTCTCAAAATCTGGTTTTTCTGTTAATTAAAAATACTCGTTAATTAACTTAATCCTTTGGTTGTTTGACTAGACAATGGTTGGATATTGGAGTGTCATGAGGGTTACATCTATGTTCTAAGTTTCGGGGCTCTAACATATCGGGAAGTGCCCGAAAATCGAGTTTTAAAATTCCACCCGTAAAACGCCGCCAAAAGCAAGTAGAATAAAAGCGTTTAAAAAGGGGTTAAATTTGTAAATTATAGTTAATTAACTTGCTGTTTAGGAATTTGTCGCTTGTACAAATGTCCCGAAGTTCTTTTAATAAAAAATGTATGTTTTAAGATATCATCGCCTTACTTTAAGAACACGCACATGACATTCACCTTAGTGGAATATGAATGTATTCTATTTCTTACTTACGTGTAGTGGACTAAGCAGACATGTTTATGATTGTCATTTTCAATTTTCTTTTTATATTTTCTTCAGCCGAAATACTATATGTGTCTGAAAAATGGGAATGAATCCATGATTTTTTTTCTACTGCACAGTATTTCTGAATATATCCTTGTATATTTTCAATGATATTGTCCTCTATTATAAATACGAATCTGAATTTCCAATTAAAAATTTGGTTGTTATACAACAAAAATACTGTAAAACGGGGTTAATTTGGCCCAAATTGAGTGGTTTTTTTCACCTCAAAAGAAAATAAAAGTAGATATTCCAAAAAAATTTAATAAAGTCAGTGGCTTATAATATTTTTAATAGGTTCAACATAACATGTTCAGCTTCAACTACCCTGAATTGGGGTAACTTTGGTCCAGACCTCAAAAACCCCAAAGTTAAGACGTTTAGTTACTTTTAGCCAATGCTAAACTATTTAGATGTGTTGCTAAGATACCTATCAATGATATCAATATATTCCAAGTTTATTTCAAGTTTAATTTATAAGAAAATAAAGCAAAAAAAAACATGTTTTCTTATACAAAACTGATTTAATTATAGAGTTACCATAACTTATCAACACATCTTCATCAGGGTTGAAAAAACCCAAGTGGGTTGGGTTAAACCCATATAAAACTGGGTTTTTTCAGAAGTGTGGGTTTTTTTAAAATTAAGTGGTTTTCTCCTAAAAAGTTAGTGGGTTTTTTCATATTTTTGTGAATTCTCTCTATGTTAAATGTGTTCTGTCAAAATTATGTCAGTTTTTACACAGTTAAGTGGGTTTTTTCAAAGTTTTTTTACTTTGAAAAAACCCACTGAAATTGTAAAAACACCCCTTATTTACTGAAACCTGGTTTAAATTTTGAAAACGCCCACTAAAATTTTAAAAATATCCTAAACTTTGAAAAAACCCATTCAATATTGAAAGAAATCTATTCAACTTTGAAAAAACCCACTGAAATTTTTTTTAAATCTTTATTTTTTATATGTAGTTTGAACTTTAAACGTCCTTAATTTTGAAAAAAACCCATTCAATAATGAAAAAACCCACTGAATAATAAAAGAGAATCTATTTAACTTTTAAAAAAAACTCCCTGAAATTGAAAAAACACCATCTAGTTTTTAAAACCTAGCTTAAATTTTAAAAAAGCCATTAAAATTTTAAAAATATCATAAACTTTGAAAAAAAAACACATTAATATTTGAAGGAACTGCCAAAATCTTGATTTTTCCTGAAAAAAAACCAAAAATGTGTCCAAAATGTGGGTTTTTTCACATGGTTTTTTTTATGAAACCCGTTTGGCCCAAACCAGCCAACCCTGATCTAAATAGTTTAGATTTGGCTAAAAGTAACTCAACGCCTCAACTTTGGAGTTTTTGAGGTATGGTCAAAAAGTTACTGAAAAATTAGTTTGATGGACTAACGCCCCTTTTATTCAGAGAAGTTCCCTCAAGAGAACAGATGAAAATATGTGGTAAGTTTGAGTAATACCCCGTTTGCACTGGCCTTTATTTTTGCCTTTATTTTCGTTAGCACTTTGTTGTCATGGAAACAAAGGCAAAATCGCCCCATCTTTTGAAAACGGGGTTTGCACTGACAAGGGGCGAAAATAAGCACTTTACTGTGTGTGTAAACAATAACAGCATGATTTGTAAAATAATTAAAAATTTAATTTCTCAACAGGACTTAAAACAAATGAATAAAAACACCAAAAAATACAAGTAAAAATGCATTTAAAAGATTATTAATTGACTAGTGAATTGATTAGTGTGTTTCCATGACAACAAAGTGCTAACGAAAATAAAGGCCATTGCGAACGTGGTATAACGCAGCAATAGCTTATGAAGTGAGCGTTAACACACAACTCTCAAGCGTCGCCTCCAACCGTGGACCGGTTTCTTCCTTGTTAGGACTCATCAGCACGGTATCGCAAGAAAGCGGAGGGCAAGTACTGGTCCAGCCGACTGTAACTGAAAAGGTGGTGACCATTGGTGGAGGACTAATCAATGGTCACCACTTTTTCAGTTATAGTCGGCTAGACTAGTACTTGCCCTCCGCTCTCTTGCGTTACCATCCTATACCATGCTGATGAGAGTCCTAACAACAGGGTTGGCTGGATTGGACCCAATGGGTTTTTTTCATATTTTGGACCCATTTTTGGGTTTTTTTAAATCAAGATTTTCGCAGTTCCTTCAAAATTTAATGTTTTTTTTTTCAAAATTTCGAATATTTTTAAAATTAATTTTCATGTTTTTTTCTTAAATTTAAACCAGGTTTTAAGAATTAAATGGTGTTTTTTCAATTTCAGGGAGTTTTTTTTAAAAGTTAAATAGGTTCTCTTTCATTATTCAGTGGGTTTTTTCAATATTGAATGGGTTTTTTCAAAGTTTAGGAAATTTTTTAAATTTTAGTGGGTTTTTTAAAATTTAAACCAGGTTTCAGTAAATAAGGGGTGCTTTTACCATTTCAGTGGGTTTCAGAGTATAAGAACTTTTAAAAAACCCACTTAACTGTGGAAAAACTGACATCATTTTGACAGAACATATTTAAAATAGAAAGAACTCAATAAAATTTGAAAAAACCCACTTTCTTTCTTAGAGAAAACCACATAATTTTGAAAAAACCCAGTTTTTGGTTTTTTCAGGGTTTTATTGAAAAAAACCCGAAAAAACCCAACCCACTAAGGTTTTTTCAAAAAAACCCGGACTTTAGCCAATCCTGCCTAACAAGGACGAAACCGGTCCACAGTTGGGGGCGACGCTTGAGAGTTGTGAGTTTACACTTATTGTCCGCTTAACCAGCGATGGTGAAATTCTCCTTTCATTTAGCTTATGAAGGTTTATAAGCCAAAAAGCATACAGCGAGTCCAGAAAGTAATCGTACACCCAACAAATTTTCACTAGTATACCTATTAAAGTTTAATTGCACGTGCAAAATCCAAACAAAAATTATCCTAACATAGTTTGTTATCCTTCATTATAATCTACCGAAAAAAGAACAAAAATAAATTATAGGAGCATTAAGAAAAAAGTTATTTTTTAAAAATAAAGCTCATTTGAAGAGTAAACAAGTATTCGTACACCCATAGACTATAGTCTGTGTAAATAAAATAGGCGGCTCGCTACTAGTCATTTCCCTTTGCATTTCTATTGCGTTGTCATGGTGACGAACCGCCTATTTTAATTACATAGACTTTAACACGGGAAACCACTGCCATTGAATTAACATTGCTGAAAATGGATTTTCGCTCCAAATCCTAAATTAACAGCACGTGAATGCCATTTTTTCTTGATCCCCATAATGATATCAAAAAGGTGTATATTTGTGGTTGTAAAAAGTGGCATTCACAAGTGCACCTACTCCTTTATTACTTCAATTTTCTACATTTCAATCCAACATAATTGTTTGTTTCTACCTAAAGAACTTTATTTGAAGAAATAATCGTGTGGGTGCACTTGAGTCAGGGTTAGCAAAAACCCAGGTTTTGTTTTTGAAAAAACCCAAGTGGGTTGGGTTTTTTCGGAAAAAGTGAGGTTTTTTTCAAATTTTAGCGAGTTCTTTCTATGTTAAATGTGTTCTGTCAAAAAAACGTCAGTTTTTCCACAGTTAATTGGTTTTTTTCAAAGTTTATATAGTTTAAAAAAACCCACTGAAATTGTAAAAACACCCCTTATTTACTGAAACCTAGTTTAAATTTTGAAAAAACCCACTAAAATTCAAAAAATATCCTAAACTTTAAAAAAAACATTCAATATTGAAAGAAAACTATTCAACTTTGAAAAACCCACTGAAATTTAAAAAAAAACCCATTCAATAATGAAAAAACCACTGAATAATGAAAGAACCTAGTTAACTTTAAAAAAATCCCTGAATTTGAAAAAACACCATTTAATTTTTAAAAAATAGTATACTTTTTGAAAAAAAAACCATTAAAATTTGACAAATATCCTTAAATATGAAAAAACACATTAAATTTTGAAGGAACTGCCAAAATCTTGATTTTTCTTGAAAAAACCCAAAAATGGGTCCAAAATGTGGGTTTTTTCAAATGGTTTTTTTGAAAAAACCCATTGGGTCTAAACCAGCCAACCCTGATCCTCACCCATAATATTTGTCGGTTAGTTGTCTGGCTTTCGAACCAGACTTTACATTATGGTTACACAGCCGATGGTATCTCTAGTGGTTTCTCCCTCTACGTCTCCGGTGGGGATTTGAATGATTGCGTCATAAAAATAATGAGTTTGCTTTAGTTTTCGAGCCTAACAAGGTGGGCAAAAAAAATGCATTAGAAACAGAGTAAGGTAAAGTACCTAGTGTTCCCTTTATTTGAGTGAATAATAATTGCGAAATAATACGATTTACCAAATGCGAAAATTTTTGGTTTTCCCAGGGCTCACCAGCCAGCGCCATTTGCGCCAAACTGCGCCAAAACCAAATTTTGATACATACTGATACAAATTGCCTATTTTACCAGCTCCTGCGCCAAAACTGCGCCATTTTCAGAGACTACTAATACGGATTCACCGTAGTTTCTACGGAGATAACATCGAAAAATACGGAAAATTGGAAATCTATCATAAAAAGCACTTAGAAGCGCAAGTTTTTTTTCCCAATTATGCTCTATTTTTAGGATATTTTTTCTTGAACGGCCGGCAGGTGCCAAGTTGAAGTTGGCTTCTTGCGTTGTTAGTGCGATGTGGAAAAAACAACTTTATAGTGGTTAGAAGCCGTCGTTTAGGATCGCATTCTGCGGAAAAGTCGAAAAATAGCGATTTTTCGCGCAAGTACCGTTTTTCCCGCACGTAGTTGAAGATGGCTTCTTTTCACATAGCTGCCAAGTTTTAAGGATTGTCCATAAAATTTGAGGATTTGCACCAAAATTTACGGTTTTACGGATCAACCTGAAATTTTTACGGAATTTACGTTTTTTTGCATTTTTCCTCCGTGAAAACGTAAACAAATCTTGTTGCGCCAAATTAAAGTCTTGTCTGCCTTTTCTAGGCGTTTGGAAACGGGTAAATCGTGGAAAAAGCCGCGATTTTTCGAGAAAGTTTCGTTTTGTGCGCCGCGTGTTCCGTTCCTTCCGCGACTATTTTCGACGGCCGCGAACGCCAAGTTGAAGTCGGCTTAATCTCGTGTCAGTATTAGAATGCAGGAAAAACTACTTTAACGTGGTCAAAGCCAACATGTCCGATGGTTAGAATCACGATCTTGAAAAGCCGAAAAATAGCGATTTTTCGTGAAAGTTCCGTTTTATCCGCGATTGCTTCCTACCGGCGCGGCGCCTAATTGAAGTTGGCTTCCTTTCACTATTCTATTTACATTGTAGAAAAAACAACTTTACTATGGTCAGAAATAATTACTTAGGTGAATTATCACTAGACCTAATAACCTCAAGTAAATAAAAATTGATAAGGTGTAAAAATTGGATAAGAGCTGATAAATTAATAGAGGTTTAAGTTAAGTATTTATGAATTAAATCTATACGCACATTATTTGTCGTAATCAAAAGTATGGTTTTCATGTCGTACGAAAAGTTTTACTGATGCAAGTTTAAAATATAATGAAGGGGAAGCTTTTGTAATTTTAAATTACAAAAGCTTCCCTTCAATCAAATTGCTAAAAAAGACATTTTTTATGCTACAAAACTTGGTTTTACCTGATACAAAAGAAATTTTTTGTGATACAAAACGTGGTTTTACCCGATACAAAAGACGTTTTTTGTGATACAAAACTTGGTTTTACCTGATACAAAAGACATTTTTTGTGATACAAAACTTGGTTTTACCTGATACAAAAATTGATACAAATATTTTAAAGTGAGTGTGAGCCCTGGGTTTTCCTTTATTTCAAGGTTAGATATTATGCTTTGAATATAGAATTGATGATAACATTAACAAATGCCAAGTAAAATGATAATTTTTTTAATATTTCGGTCCAAAGCGGTTTAGTTTATTTTAAAGAATATTCCAGATTTTTAGATGTAACCATAGTATGGAAGTTGAATTTTCAATCATGGTTTTTTGTTAATAAATAAGCGCAGTCAACAATAAAATGCAGATATAAATCTGAAAGATTCACAAAAAAATTTACATATTTCGTTAAACTTAATAATTTACTTTTCAGATGTAAAGAACATAAATAATTTTGAGCCAAAAAATACGTTTTGGCAGCAGTATATTACGGAATCTATGAATTTGAATATCTATAAAAGTTTCTGAACAATTAAAAAAAACTGAAATTTGTTTTTTTTTCAAAAAAATATCCCAACTTTCCTCTTTACTACTTTGTAAAAAAAATTACAGTAAATATATTGTAAAATCCATGCCTATATATATTAATCATATGTTATTGATTATAGCTACTGTTTAGCCCCACTGCGCATGTGCGCTTTAATTTATTCAACGTTTTGTTTAGCACAGCCGCGCATGTGCGTGTGCACCTCTAGTATTTTGTATAAAGCAGACCGCTAGCTGCGGTTTTCTTGTTGTTCTGTTCGACTGTTAATAAAAACATTGGAGCAACGCTTCGCGGAGTTCTTCCCTCTTCTGACACAAACAGCTACAAAGTTTCAAGTGGTTTGAATGATTAGAAAAAAATCCTTTTTATTTTAAACTTTAAAAACCTTGTTTTGAGATAAAGCCATTTAAAGATTGAAAACTTGGCTCCTTAATGCTTCAGAAACCTCAAAATTTTTAAAACTTAAAATCCCCATATCATTATGAAACTTTTTAGGAATAATTAATTCTAAGGGTTCTTCTTTGATCTTCATTTTATTGCAAAATCTCAAATTCGAAATTGTGTCCAAATTTTGGTACTGAGTCCCCTTAACAAATAGTTAATGCCCAACAATGAAATTTTTAACATAAGAATTAGTAACAGTACCTAAAATAGTATGGATTAATTTTGTAACAAAGGAAATAATTGTATCATTCAAAATTGCAACAATTGCTTTTCCCGCAATTATTTTTGTAGAAACTCCGATTCCTACAAAATCAGTTACTCTCAAACACCGAAAATTCCCATTCCGCAACAAATACAGACAACCAACAATGAAATTCAGTTTAGAAAAATGAGGGTTTTCACGTATTATCCCGTCGACCGTGCCGCTGAATCCAAAAACGTTATCAAATCCTTTTGATTGTCCTATAGCGGTGCCGCTAAATTTGATGGTCGCTGATCGATCGACGGTATAATACGTATGTACCTGAGCTATTGTAGATTACAGCCTTTCCTTGACCCTGGGAGATAAAAGGTTGAGAGCAAACTTAGAAAGTAGTTCTCAGTCTGAATTTTGATTGAAGTTAAAAACTAATTTAGAAATATGATTAGTTTTCTCATGTATACAAAGCGTCTTTTTTTCCCGATTTGCGCACTTCTCCTAGCAACCCAACAAGCTTTCTGCTTACTCGGTTTTTCCTTCCGCGTAGTGACGTCACAGGGTCAAGAAACTTTGCAACCATGTATAGTGGAAAGCTCACTAACCTTGTGGTTCGATGTTCATCCTCCGAAGTGTCGTAAGTTGATGGCGACAAGGACCAAAGACACTCAAGCTTCGGTGACAAGAACTAAAAAAAAGACCTAACTGTTAGATCTATATTGACCTTTGAGATCAAAATGAGCCAAATAGTTTTTAAATTAATGGATAATTGAAGAACCTTTTGGTACATTCCGCCATGTCTAACCACAGCTCAAATGATGACTGACCAAGCATAGAGATCTAATCATTTATTTTATTATTATGGGATACTAAAATATTTATCTAATAGTTATTATTACTTTAGGATCTAATAATAATAGTAGTTAGATCTCTATGGTTTTCAGTTACCTATCATTTGAGCTATGGGTTGACATGACAACTGGAGGACTCTTTCTAAAGCTGTACCAAGAAGCTTTTAGACTAAAAAAGTACTTTATCAATTTTATCCTTTAGGTTGTGTACTCATTCTAGCTCTTCAAGGGAACGTAAGTAATCTCAGTTTAATATTATTAGATTCATAAGTTTATAACTACAAAATGAATCTTAATTTTTTGCTTTCAAGCTATCATCAATACATTTTGGTTTACTTTGATCAAACTTAATGACTTTTTGTTTTTAACCTAAGAGAACCCCTTTTTCAGTGTAATCAGTTTTTCATGTTTTAAGATGTGCTTAGAATTATCATACGCATATTGTAAGTGGATCAAATAATCCCACAAAATTTCTATGTATACTTGTTCTTTAAAACACACATCTACACGATTTTACTTTTAAGGATTACCAATTCATGGTTTTTATTTACCTAAATGATCAATCAAATATTTCAGTACTTACCACACATTAGTCCCAGTGACACTGAAGTTTAGATTAGCGGTGCTATAAACCTTGCTACTTTTCAGGTCCAGAGAGCTACATCATTAGTCTAGCACATTTCAATACATCATATTCCTTTCAAAATGTTCAAGTTTTCCTCTTTCGGAAAGTCCAAACTACTTTTTACTTCATCTTACGGTGAATATATGGCGAGAAAATATGACATCTCCCAAATCGGGATATTTGGTTCTATAGATCACCATACTGTCTGTTTTAAACATCTCATGATGACATAAACTTCGCCCTTTGAGCTTGATAGTTTTTTTAGTTGAGATAAAAAATGTCAACATTCGATCGTTTGTTTTTCCTCCACAAGAAAATAAACATGTTAATCCACCAGTTACATTGTCTGAAAATACTTCCTATCTAAGACAGACTAAACTGGATTAAGCGTTAACTGTGTTCTATCAGGCTTGCACATGACGCGAAAATCATTAGTTGGTTGATTTCCTATAATTCAAAAATAATAATTAGAAATATGTTTTACTATCTATTTATTTTTATTATCGATAAAGAAATATGTAACAGTCTAATATAATTTAAGGCTTTTATCATTATTAAATGAAAAAGGACTGCAAATCACTCTGTGCTGCGAATTTTGAAGAGCCGAAGCAAACCAACCAACCAATTTTGAGAAACATAGAAGCGCTCTCAAGTGGTAAGAACGGAAAACTTCCAGTAACGTCACCTCTTTTGATCTTTTGGGTAATGAATAAGCCTTACAACCTACGGTTATGATCAAGTTTAGCCTTGCCCGAGAACTTAGTCGTTATCTAACAATTCAGATTTCAAGTAGCCCAAAATTAGCCTTTATGTGTCTGAAATGATGGAGGAAATGTGAGTACATTCAAGACTCGTCCAATTTACGTCATCAATGGCCAAATTTTTAGTTTATTTCTACGTTACGTAAACTTTACATAGCTGGTAAAAGCTGTCGTTCTGAGGTAAAAGGGCGATTTACAGTTGAACATTCCAATAGTGGAACCCCAACGAATAAAAACGTGTAAATGATCCTACACTCAGATTTCCAGTTTTAGAAGAGTGCTTTGATTATTTGGTTGAAATTTGTCTTGAAAACTTACGTTTTTTTTTTTTACATAAGGCACTGTATATTTGGACGGCTTTTTTCAACTAAACTCTACTCTAATTTCCACGGCTAGGCTACAGCTCGGCGTTTCATTGGTTCAATCACTAAGCGCCGAGACTGCTACGTAATCACGAGACCTACAGCGCATGCGCCACTGGCCGTTTTGGCCGTCCAAATATACACTTCGATAAAAATATACTAAATATAGGGTGTTTTAGACAGTGGCGAATCCAGGGGGTGGCACTCTGGAAAGTGCCTCCCCCATGGAGACCCAAAAAGGTTCTCAAAATGAGTAAAAACCCAACTTTTACAGGTCTAATACACTTCGTAACATCTAATAACTAATAAGTTTTAAAGTTATTGAATCCTTGCTGGAGCAGCGGTAGGATGCCTGCGTAGCATGCGGCAGTTCGTGGGTTCTATCGCCAGATAATATTTTATTAAAATTTCCAAAAAAAAAGCAAAACACACGCATGCGCATTGTTATTAAAGTATAAAAACCTTGCGGCCTCTCGGAATAGAATATGCCGTGAAAACATGAACCGAACCTGGAGATTAATCTACTTAGGTGTCGCACGGTAGTAGCTATTAGGTCATCCCGAAAGTTTTGTCGCTCTTGGGAGCATCTGTTTATAAGATATTTTTGACACTTTTCCATTATGTGATACCAATAGAAACTGTAACTTTATCTACCGTCAACTAAGCATCTTGGCTTGATTTTGGGAACTGATCGACAACTGGGCTTTCCTTAAATCTATGATAACATGTTACTTCATTTCTTTTCTGCTCAAAATTTTGCCTGTTTTCTAAAGTTAAGATTTTTAAATTAAAATTAACTGGCTACTTCCCTAAAACAATTAAAGTTTTAAGTATTTATAACAAGTGTGGAAAATTTAACTTAGAGTTAAATTTTTTCTGAGGCATCCGGAGAGTTTGATCACAATCATCCTTATTAAATTACTGGAGTGCTACTCCTAACCCTCTAATAGAAAGATCCGGATGATCATTTGCAGGAATCTAGATCGCTGGAAATTCTACCGCCGCTCTACAAAAGTAGTATAAAATGAGTTTCAATTTATGAAATAAATAAGATCTTCCGTGCAATCTTAATGTGACTTAAAATTAAAGTTAAATTCCTTAGAATTTTAATTTTGAAAGTTTTCAATTAATGGCAACTTGAAGTAAACAAAATCTTATTAATCGTAGAAACTAGGAAAGCTGGAAAAGTGAGCGAACAAAAAAAGAGCCAAAATTCGCCAAATTGGCTTTAGATAGAAGTAGAAGTACTTTACTGGTTTACCGTAATGGAAAAGTACCAAAAAATACATTGTATACAGATGCTCCCAAGAGCGACAAAACTTTCGGGATGACCTAATATATGGCTTTTCAGCAAAGATGCATTGTTGCTGCAACTCAACTCAACCCAACGCAACGAGAACTTGATGCATAGTAGCGTAGTGTTCCTCTTTTCTTTTCACTCGTACTCTACGGGAAATTTTTTCGGTATCGTGTCATCTGATTGTTCTATTTAGGTCTCCATGTTATCTTTCGCTGTGCAGCAGTCGACTTGTGTGTTCTCGTGAACTGATCATCACCTCTTTAGTATCAATCACTACGCATTATATAGAGCGTTTTCAATCGCATGACTCGGACATAGCAACAGCCTTAGCAACAGATTGTTTCACCTACAGCAGTTAACAGTTAAAAGAAAATAACTGGTCATGATATGCTTCTATTGGAGCATTTGCCATCACATGACAGCAACAGATACCGCCGCACCTAGCAACGCCCTTAGCAACAGACTGTTTTACCTACAGCAGTTAACAGTTAAAAGAAAATAACTGGTCATGGAATGCTTCTATTGGAGCATTTGCCATCACATGATAGCAACAGATACCGCCGCACCTAGCAACGCCCTTAGCAACAGACTGTTTGACCTACAGCAAGGAAGAAAATGGGCGTGACGTCTTCTGAAAACACTATTATAAAATTGAGACTTTCAGTCTTGTGAAAAGTGGTCTTGCTGAGGATATTCATCAAACTTTGGAGGCCATCCTTGTTTGACTTTTGTGGTGTCGGACATTTTGCAAGCTATACCAGGAACTTCCCTCAACCACTGACGATGTCTGGATTTGTATTACTTCCTTCATAAGACACTTCTGCCGCTAAACTGGCTGGAAGTTCTGCCAAAAGAGGGTGAGTGAATTTCCTCATAATTTTACTGTTTGTCACATGTGATTTGTGATTATGTTCGATCTGTTTTGATAACTAAGATTGGAACAGCTTTAGAAAGAGTAAATTTGCCCTACAAGTGTAAGAATCCCTTCTAAATGCGCATGCTTGTGAAATTGATGGCATAGATTCGATAAGTCTACCAGCCGTCATATTTACCCTCAAATCAAATGATGTCTGACAACTATTTAGATTTAGCGGTTCTTACGTATTATACCGTCGACAGTGCCACTTATTCAAAAACGTTATAAAATCTCATTGCCTTTTCTATTAATGTACCGCTGAATTAGACGGCAACTGAACGGTCGACGGGATAATGCGTAAGTACCGATTTATCTATTAATATTAGATCCTAAAATAATAATATACTAAATATTATTATCTTAGGATCCAATAATATAGATCCATTAGTATAGATTGTTGTTGTAAGATCTAGTAGTGCTATTAGATCCAAAGCTGACAAAAGTTGATGTGGGAATTGTGGTTTTCTTACCTTGCCAATGTGTGACGATTTACAGTCTTAGTCTTGACTTAAGGAGTTTTTTGGTACTTATGTATTATTATACCGTCGACCGTTCAGCAGTCGTTAAATTCAGCGGCACGGTTTAAATACTTCTTGATTAAAAAAATCGGTATGAACCCAGCACAATGTTAAAGAGTTTACCAGCCGCCTTACCCACAGCTCAATTGATGACACACAACCATGTAGATATAACTATTAAAATCACTATTATTGCATCCTAAGATAATAATATTTAGTTGATCATTATTTTCGTATCTAACAATGATGACATTAATAGTAAAATCTCTATGGTTATCAGTCGTGATTTGAGATGTGGGTAAACATGGCGGCTGGTAGACTCTTATCGAAGCTGTGTTGATTGTTTGTAAAATATTCAAGAATCTCGTTTCTGTGGTAGTTAAGAATTATTTAATTGATGATTTAATTTTTAACGAAGCAAAATTTCTATCTGGTATATTTAATATCGGCACAGCTGGGATATACGTCGACCAGCCGCCATGTTTACTCATAGCTCAAATTAGATCTATATTGTTGTGTGTCATCATTTGAGCTGTGGGTAAACATGGCGGCTGGTCGACGTATATCCAAGCTGTGCCAGATTCCATGACGTCATCTCAATATCGGACACCTCCTCAACTTAGGGAATCTCAACCCTTAGCGAAGAATCTAAACTGCGGTCCTCTACAAGCCGACAAAGTATGGGGGACGTCAACTAACCGGTAGGATTTTTTTCCTTCATACATGCTTGTCGTAAAACATAAATTGCTGTTTCACTTAAATTAAGCGTAATTTTAATTATATTCAATGAATGTAGTACCGTAAAAATAGGTGAATCAAAACATTTAAGGCTGTATTCACCACTAACTTAACCCAAGGTTAACCAGGAATTAAGCTTTTAATTGGTTGTTGAAAAAGGGAAACAAGTTTTAAACCAATCAGATTTGTCAAAAAAGCTTGATTCCAGGTTAACCCTAGGTTAAGTTAGTGGTGAATATAGCCGTTCTACTGAACTGTGACGTTACTTGACCATGATGGCTGAGATCCATCGCAGAAAGTTGTAGTAGCGCGGTGTCTGAAATTTGAGTGAGCTTTGATTTAGAAATGTGATTTGTTTGTTCAACCCATGTATTATAGCGTCTTTACCGCGATTTGCGTACTGAAACATCTCCTAGCAACCTGGCAAGCTTTTTTTTTTTACTCAGTTTTGCTTTTATTGTACAATTCCCGCCTTTGGAACGGCTTTGATAAGAGTCGACCAGCCGCCATGTTTACCCACAGTTCAAATGATGGCACACAACCACATAGATCAAAGATGGCGAACCTTTTTCGATCAGTGTGCCATTTATATTACGGTTTATGATTTTCAGGTGTCAAGTGTGCAACTTGTTATTTTTTTAATAAATTAGCTTTAAAAACCCTTGGAAAATGAAATCCTCCTTTGAGGGTCGATAGTTTAGAACAGGAGTTTCTAACTTAACGTGCTCAAGTGGTGAGTGGTGGCCCGTAAAGTCTGTGTATATATAGAATTTTATTTCGGGAGGGGCCAAAAATTATTCCTCAGTCCCTCCCATGCATCTTTAATAGGTTTAATGCAGATTTTTAATACATTTTTGGTGGAATTTGCATTTTCTAGAATTTAATCTAAGAAAAATGTTAATAATGAAGTTCCAAGTAGGAGGGGGTTTAGGGGTCCTCCCCAGATAATTTTTGGAAATTTGACCCTAAAAACAGGGTTTTGAACAAGTTTTTGGTGCATCCATTTGGATTTTCATGAGTATTATAAAAAAAGTTTGAAGTAGAAAAGGGGGTTTGGGGGCACTCCCCCAAAAAATATTTGAAAATTTTACCCGAAGAAACTGGGTTTTAACTTGTTTTGGTATACCTTGTCTGAATTTCGGAGGGGGGCAGGGCCCCTTCGCCCCCCCCCTTATATGCCCCCTTTTGCGTTAAGTAATCAAGCTCCTTTTGCATCCATGATTTTGTTTTCCAACGGCTTAATGTCAGTTTCCTTACGTAAAATTATTATAAGGGCGGTTGGGATTTGCTTACCTTGCTGACAAAAGGGGAGGAGGGAGTCCAAAATGGCCAAGAAAATGTTGTTGCGTAATATTTGAACGGCCCAACGGCACCTAAGACGTGAGTAGGGTAGTCCTCCCCCGAAAATGTTTTGAATTTCAGCTAGCTAAAAAGTGTTCTGAATCTGGTTTTGGGGAGTTTTCAGGTAGTAAGAAATATCTGGTTTAGTACTAAAGTTTTTTTGTGTCATTTTTAGTGAATGTCGCGTGCCACCGAAATACCGCTCGCGTGCCACCCAGTGGCACGCGTGCCATAGGTTCGCCATCCCTGACATAGATCTAATTGGAGTTGTGGGTAAACATGGCAGCTGGTTGACTTATCAATGCTGTGCCCTTATATTTACTTTTGAATTCAATATAACATTTAGCTTACAAAAAAGGTCGTTAAAACAGCATGCGATCTGATTGTAATTGTGATCAGCATGTGATTTTCAATCAGAAACATTGTTATAGGGATGTCGATTCTTACCTTAAAGTACGGCCAAAAACTTATTGTTGAATTTAGAAGCTTTTTTTTTTACTGGAAATTGAAATTCTTTCCGTTTTAAATGATTTTGGTAATTACCTATTCCTTTGCTAGTATTTTTTTGCCTGATATAAAATAAATTTTAAAAGTCATTATGTATGAATGTTACCTTTATTTAAATCAAAAAACATTTTTGGCCCCTTTTTTATTCTTGCAAAATAGTAACGATATTACTTAAACTGTGTAAATGACTCTAACTAGTGCTTATTACGAGAAATAGCTACGTAAAAATACTTTTTGGATGTATTTATTTAGTCCAATCTAATATTAGGACGATTATTTATATGAAAACATATAAATTGTCTTTATGTAACAGAGTTGCTATACTAGGTAGCAACTGAAGTTGAGCCTACTACGTCACTAACAAAGTAGTTCCCATCGCGGTGTCTGAATTTCGAGTGAAACAAAGAACTTCAATTTTAAAATATATTTATTTCGTTACACCCATGTGTTAATAGTGTCTTTTTATCGCAATTCACGTATCGAAGTTCATCCTATCAACCCAACAAGCTTTTTGGTTACTCACTTTCTCCTTACACTTACGGCCGTATTCTGAAGCCTCTGGCAACCTCCAATCCGGATTTCTTAGCAGGGATTTGCTTGATTTGGTATTCTGAAGCCCTCCTGATCCATTGGGATTTGATTTGGATCAACAAATCCAAAGTGTTAAGAAATCGGCCCTCGGAGCATGGATTTGGGTTGACCCACCAATCAGAATCGAGAAAAGGCTGTGACGTCAGCTCAGCTCGTAGAAGGAGTTTGTTTACAATTCAAAATGGCTTCCTCACGCCGCTATGCTACTTTTCAGAATTTACAAGATCTGGAATTTTTAGAAAGAAGGCCTCCCTTGTTACACGATCGATCGTTGGACCTGGATATCCTGGATGAAATTGATTTCAAGATCCGATACAGGTTCAACAAAGCCACTGTCGAATCGGTCATCGAAATGCTAGCACCCAGTTTTCCCACTTCCAATGTGTGTTGTTTGAAACATTTGAGTATCTTTATTTTCCTTACGATTTTAAAACAAAAACCTGATTTCTATTTGTTTTTTCAATCGTTGAAAGTAAAAACAATAGAGTAAATTTATTCTTTATTTATTATAATAGGAATTTGTTTCGATTTGGTAATGTTTTCTAAGCGCCCGCGCTGTGTCAAAACTTTTTTTATGTCGTACTTTCTCGCGAAGTTTTTTCGGCACAGCTGGGATATACGTCGACCAGCCGCCATGTTTACCCACAGCTCAAATGATGCCACACAACTGCCACACAACAATATAGATCTAATTTGAGCTGTGAGTAAACATGGCGGCTAGTCGACGTATATCCCAGCTGTGCCGTTTTTTTCTGTCCAATTCATCAATGTAAACGATCTCAACCAATCACGATCGAGCTTTTTTTATCGCCAGCGGTTTCGCTTTTTCGCCGGCTCTGGTGGTGCTGATCCATTTGGATTAGTTGATCCGTGCGCTCGGAATGCCAAATGTAACAAATCCGGATTTCGCTAATCTTTGTGGATTCGTTGATCGGGCGCTTAAGTAATCCAAATCCGAAAGCACAGACTATGGCCGTTAGTAACTTACTACTGGGTTCAGGAAACGTTTCTGTGAAGTATAATCTGAAAATTATCTCTCTATTCTAAAAAAAAGTTTTTAGTGAACGGTTTCCAGAGAAAGGCTTTTTAATTACTGAACCGAATGACACATATATGGTATCAAAATGTCCGGATTCTTTCCGGATTTCCGAGTAAGCTCTTCGATTTTTCAAAAAAATTCTCAATTTTAAAATATTTCCATTTTTTTAGATAACGGATAAGGTCGCAGTTATAAAGCAAGTACTGTCAATCAAATTATTATGCATCCAATCACAACGTCCGATTGACGCTATATTTTAAGATGAAACATGTTTTTTCATCTTTTAAAAAAAGTACTTTCTTGATGAAATATCACTCAAAGACTGATAAAAACATATTCTAAAAACTTACATGAACGCCATTTTATACTAAAATTTCACACTTTTTGTCCAATATTTATAATTTTTATTCTGATTTTATCGAAATTAATTGTAAACATAGTGATGTTTTGTCTCTTATTGTTTTCAATTGCTTAAACGGTATTGTTTAACAAGTCTGGGTTTAAAAAAATATGAATGATAAACACTAGGCATATTATACTAACGAGTTACTTTAAAATAATATTTTTTGTTTGGTCCGAAAACAATTAGAATTAGTTATTTTTATAATCATAGATTAAAAATAATTAAGATGAATATTTTTAAAAACATTTCGCTTAAATTTTTGATAAGTTCGAGTTAATATATACTCAAACTTTTAAGGGAGATTTATTCATGGAGGGGATTTGAAGTATTTTTAATAAGTTGGTTGACGTTTTTTTTTGTAAATTGTTTAATTGTTTTATAAAGCGTGTTAAGTTCAACGAGTTGGAATTTGTGGGAATTGCGAAGCAATTCCAAAAGGTCCTGCGTCAGCAGTTTACGGGGGTTGGCGAGCGATAGCGAGCAGGGGGCGGTAGCTCCCTAGTATTTAAAAATATTAGAAAGCAAACAAAAGTTAACAAATCAACCAAAAATGTATTGACATAAAATATTGATTCTAGTTAGCAATATCCTGAAAAAGCATAAACTCAAAGAGTGAGAAAATTTTGATAATCTTTAACAATTAAAATATCCTATTCAATAATTCATTTCAAAACTAAAGTTTTTGGTAAATGTCTTATTTATATTTACATAAAATCCATAAAAAAATGTCAAATTTTACCTGTCTTTCGAAAATAACTTAACTTTTAAAATTTTGAAATACATTTGGCTTGAGACTGATTTGGTAGGGTGGGTTGGGGTAATATGGGTCAATTTCAAGGTACCTTCACATTCTAAGTTTTATTTCATCAAAACTATTACTTTTTAATGATTTCTTTCAATTGGATCTTGACATCTCAATCCTTCAGAACATTTTTATCTAATTTTATGAAATATTTTTTAGTTATAAGTTGGTTAAACTTAGCATCAAAAGCAACGACCTATTTTACCCCAATGTGGGGTAAAATAGGTCTCATTGCAAAAAGATGTCAAAAATATATTACTAAATATACATGAAAATAAGAAAAAAGGCAATCGGCTAAGCCGTTTTCATCTGAAAAAATTTGTTTTAAGTTGCACTTTAATGAAATTGTAAAAATCCGGAGTTAATGAACATTGTTCAAATTTAGCATTTAAAATACTTCGTTTGGGTAAAAAAATAAACTTGTAAGACAGTTCAATGTATATTTGAAGGAAATAAGTTAAAAACATTGTTTTTACTTAATACAAAAGGCCTCTTTACTATGACCCATTTTACCCCAAGCCCAAAATATCGTTATAAAAGATAAAATATTTTATATTTTTCTAAACTGATTGGCTTGAAATGTCTCTCGGACTTTCTTTTATGGAAAAATATTGCAAAAGTCTGCTGTAATTTATTACAATATATAGATATTTTGGAAGTTAGTAAACCCTGTTTTTTCGATGACATTATTTACGGTTCAAATTAATTATTTTTTCAGTCCTCAAAATCATAAATATTAATCTTTGACAGTCGAAAAATGTTGCCAACAGGTAAAAGATTATAATAGAAAAAAATGAGCGAAAATTATTCAATTTAAATTTGATTTATATCGAGTTAATTAAAACTGACCCATTTTTCCCCAAGACCCACTTTACCCCAACCCACCCTATAATTGTTACGGAAAAAGTGATACAGCTGACATTATCAATAATGCCCTAAGTGAGGCGTACAATCTTAACTTTTAAAATTTTGAAATGCATTTGGCTTGAGACTGATTTGGTATAAATTTTACTGGAAAAGTGATATAACTGACATTACCAATAATGCCCTTAGTGAGGCAGTTCATAAATTCGATGGCATTTATCACTTTGCCCTCAATACACACGGGCATACCAATATTGCCCAAATTTATTCCATTGCCCGTTACATATCCATTGAAAATCCGATTTTGTAAAAAGATACATCTTATGTAGAGCAAATATTTTTTGTGGGTCTGGAATGTAAGTGGTAGTATTTCTTGATAAATGACAGCTTTCAATGTTATTTTTAAATTAATTCATGAATGTTTTTTATTATGAGCATTTATAGCAATTAATGAATGGTTGATATTTAACCTGTGTGACTCAAAATTTATATTTTTATTGCAAAAAAAAAACTGATTGCATAAAAAACCCAAAAGTTTGAGCAGTAGTAATTTTGCCAAATTTTTAAATTAAATTTCAAAAATTCTTGTACAGTAACGGTTAATTTACAGCTTCCTATTTGCAGCTTTCTTTAAGATCAGTACTAAAACAATTGGTTAATATCAAACTCTTTAAAATATTAACTAATATAATGTCAAAAAATAAAATATAATTATATTTTGTAAGGATATACCTCTTACGGAGATCATGGTTTCCAGATATTAATAGTTTTTTTAATTAACCAATTTAATTAGAATTTATTAAGTTTTGGAAACTCATAAATCTTATTCAAAATTCAGTGTGTAAAAGGGTTTGGCATATCGCGACATTTAAACCATTTTATTTCTCTCTTGGTCAGTTTTTAAAAATAATAGAATTGAAAAACAATGTTGGTCATTTTGTTAAGGCAAAGAAAGTATGGCTGCTTCAATGTTCCAGCCAAGTTAGTTGTAAACACCCAAATGTAACAGAGGGGCCATTTGAACATTACGAAAGCATCTGGGGAGATGGAACTAGCTTATTTTTGCTTAGAAGGGGTTACTGGTATGAATGAAAACACAGGCATGAAAAACAATATATTTCGGGAAATCTTTTATGACTGGGGGAAATAATTTAATTACAGAAGTTGGGTCGTACTAACCGACTAATTATTAACCAATTAATTTGTAAGCGGATATTTTTTAAAGCAAAGTTTGTTCTTTATTAAGGTCCGATTTTTTAAAAAACTGAATCGTTAATAAGTTTTGTTGAAAAACCGTTGGGTGCAGATATTTACGTAGTTAACTATGGGATGATTTTGAGATTCGGTTTTTCTTTAGTGGGAGGGGGGGAGGGGGAGTTTTAAAATCGAAGGATGTATGCTAACGTAATGTTTGAAGGGCCCCTTAGTTATTTGGTGTGAGATCAAATGAAAATAATTTTTCTACCTTAATTATCTTTTGATGGTATTTATTTTTAGTTAATAGTTAGAGCCTGTAAAAACGAAGCCACTTTACTATTAACCTGCTTTTAGTTAAACTTGTTTAGTACCGAAACATACTCCAAATTATCGCATCGTAATTTTAATGAAATTTCTATTTTATTGACGATTTTAAGGATTCAATTAGACTTTTTAAAACTTTTCGTAAAAATCTGAAAGTGAAATTCGTAGATTTGGAAAAAAAATCAGTTCAATTAAAACTTAACGTCAATTTTATGCGAAAAAACAATAAAATACCGTAAAGGTAGCTTAGTTACTTTTTTTACAAGTTAAAAAAAATTAATCTTTTTGTTTTGAATATTTTAAAATTTTAGTATTATTAAGACTTACCCGTTTTTGTATCAGACTCCGGAGCCGTTTGTCAGGGGTTTGAATCCCCGTGTTGCATTTGGATGAATGCGATCCCCTGTGAAAGGGGTTGTGCGAGCAAATGTGTTGTTGGCGTGTGTTCCACCACTGGAGACCCAAAATTAGGTGTTAATATCGTAATTATATGGATCAAAAATGGATTCCCAACCGTCTTAGGAACAAAAGAAGCCAAAACGAGCCAAATGCATTTCAAAATTTTGAATTTAAAACAAACATTTAATAATAAGTATTTTAATTTGAGACAAAACTATGATTTGCTACCGAATCTCACTTAATAAATAAATCTTCAGAAGTAAATTTGGTACTTACTTATTATCCCGTCAACAGTTCCGTGACTGTCAATTTCAGCGGCACAGCCATAGAAATGTCAATGGGTTGTTTACCGTTTTCGGATTCAGCGGTACAGTCGAAGGCATAATATGTAAGAACCGTACATTTCTCATTATAAACCCTTAAATGTTACCAATAATGAAAATTAAAAGACTAAAAACTCAAAATACTTGTCAATATTTTGAAATAAAAAATTTCACTTTCATTCTGAATGTAAAGTACGCTTCTAGAATAAATTTATTATCATTACCCTAATACATCTGACATAATAAAGTCTTTAAATTTCCTTATTCAATGTGAAATGGGGTTGTGACAGTGACTGTGTGCGTGGCGTGGGCCAAAAGTAAATTTTTTTGGCAAAAAACCCTAAAATGTTACTCAAGTTACTAAAATTGGAAAATCTAAGAGATCAGATATTCAACATGCCAATATTTTGAAATAAATATGATTAACTAATTCAAATAAAGCTGATCACGTTTCTAGAATATATATATTTTTAATCAAATAAATCTTACAGATTTCAGTGTTAATATAATTTAACTTGGATATAATGTCGCTAAATTAAAGTTGCTGGTAAACGTATTCTAAAATTCTTTATACAGGGTGTTTCAAAATTGCGTTGCACGGCTTTTATTCGGAAGCAACGCCTCCTAGGGTCATGGAAATAAGGTCTACCCATAGGTAAGTGACCCTGGAGAATCCATTGAGATGACTTACAGCGCCCCTAGCGGCGAAATTAAAAAGTTTAAAAAATTAATTTAAAAACTAAAGGAGATAGAGCAAAAACCTCAATGAGAGTATTGTTGCCAACGTCCAGAAGAACTCATTGAAAAAAATTTGATAAAAATATCTTGAATATTCGCGGAGATATTAGCATGTGAAAATAGCACTTTTTCGAGGGTCAAAAAGTAAAAAGTTCGCATATTTGCAAATTTTTTTGATTTTTTGATTAAATTTTGTGTTCTTTCAACTAAAAAAACACAAAACTACACAATAACACTGAAGAATTTGCAAATATGCGAATTTTTTACTTTTTGACCCCCGAAAAAGTGCTATTTTCACATGCTAATATCTCCGCGAATATTCAAGATATTTTGATCAAATTTTTTTCAATGAGTTCTTCTTGACGTTGGCAACAACACTCTTACTGAGGTTTTTGCTCTATCTCCTTTAGTTTTTAAATTAATTTTTTTAACTTTTTAATTTCGCCGCTAGGGGCGCTGTAAGTCATCTCAATGGATTCTCCAGGGTCACTTACCTAGGAGTAGACCTTACTTCCATGACCCTAGGAGGCGTAGGTTTCGAATAAAAGCCGTGAAACGCAATTTTGAAACACCCTGTATAGTTTACAGTTACAGACTAGGTAGTGTCTATTTTTTTTCCTTCTAATACTTTTTATGCCAGTGTCACAATGCTATTTCAGGGAGCAAAAATTGGCGATAAAATAAATATTTAAGAATTGCGTATTTTATATTCAAGTAGAATAAAATGTTGTTAGTTAAAATAAAAAACTGAATCGTTGAACTAGTGATCTCTTTTTTAAGTAAAAGGTGTGTTTTCGTTGATAATTTACAAAAAATTAATAAAAAATTATTAAAATTTGTTTTCTTTAAAGGACAGTGTTGAAATGTTTAAAACAGCGTTCGAAATTGTACTGGATTGCTGGTTCGGGACAACCAAAAAACGGCTCGGACCAGTGGAATCAGAAAATCACTGGTCCGCTGGACCAGTGGTGAAAAAATATCCCACCCTCCAGTTTTAGCCTGCGATTTCTCTTTGCTTGAAATCGGGAGAAAAAAAAGGCAAAAAAATTAATTTCATTAAATAAACCAGATTACAACCAGTTTGTCAACTAACAATGTAAAACTAATTCTAAGTTATGTATTAATTTGTGAGCAATATCATTTGTTCAAGAATAGTTCTTATTTTTGCCAATTAGCGCAATTGTATCCAATTTTTAAGTAAATTGGAGAAATGTTATTTAATCAAGAAGATTATTTTATTTGTATGTCAGTTAGTGAAATATTATTTAATCAAGAAAGGTATTTAATTAAAAAGATATTTTTAAAGTAATTGATTTTTTGGAGCTATTGCTTATTTCTCATAAATTTATTTTATTAGTACTTACTTTATATAAATTTCATATTTACAGTTGGTAACTTATAATTGAATACTATGTATTAATTTTTAGCATTACTATTTGGTACTCGAATTATGTGCAATGGTTACTTTATAATAATATTTAAATTGGTCCTTTTTAATTTGTCGGACCAGTAATTTTTGTTGCGGACCAGTAAGATTGGTAAAGCACTGGTCCGCAGGACCAGTGGATTTTTTTCCCCAATTTCTAACGCTGGTTCAAAACATGCTGGGTTAGGTGGCTTGGTCCGACGGGTTCTTCTGACTTCATGGGTTTCCCCTAGTGAACCACTTTCCTCTCCCTCTCCTCTGGAACTTCTATAAACTTCAGCAATAAAGAGGCCCTCTTTATTGCGGTGCTTTCAGGCCTTCCTTTTCTTTCTGGTCGGGGGTCCACAACCCGACACTTTCCCGACCCTCCACTGCTCGGGGGGTCTCTGAGATCCCCTTGACGATGACCAGCTCCCCGCAAGACCGCCAGAAGAGAAGTGGCATAGGTGCCAGGGCGGAGACTTCCGAACCCTAGGTGCTTATTTGGGGAAGATAGATGATGGCTTTCTTGATGTGAACAGGACTTGAAAGTATCAGGACGCAGTATAATTAAAAATAAATCTTTAATGACGAAACAGGCATGTAGAGGGAAGAATGGGCAAGTGAGAAGAAAAAAAAGGGCTTCCGGCTCGGAAGTATATTTATACAGTTCAACAAAAAGGTAGTTCGCTTCAGTTCGTTCGTGGTAGAGTCACTGGCAACCTCAAGGCGCGGTCTGGGGGTCACTTCGGGCTTGGTTCTCTTCCAGGGTGGCTCATCCCGGGGTCTCTGTCAGTGGCTGTCAGAGGGACGTGGCATATGTCTCCGGGCCAGACTTGGTACCGAGAGGATAACGCTTTACCCCCGAGGACAGTGGTCAGAGCCCTGGGTGTCCCTCCCTGACGCAGGGGCCCGTTGCCAGGTGTGTCGTGTCCCGGTCGTCTGCTACTTGCTCCCTGGAACCCGATGTAGGGTTTGGCGTCTGTACCCGAGTAACGTCTCCTCGTGTGCGACTATGCAGGTTTTCCGACAATCCCTAGTCTCGTCACCGCTTAAACTCAATCAGTGTCTTGTGAAGCACTGCCTGTCTTCTGTTCGGGGTCATATTGATCCCCATCAGTAGACCTAGTGTTGCTTTACCTTTCTCTGTCTCTCTGAAATCGGTTAGGGAACTTAAATTTTCTTCATTAGAGATTTAGAAGGTGACAAGATTGTCTCTAGTGTTCGTGGACTTAAAATAGGTAGGGCGTTAGGGACAAACTGAATTTAGTGACAGCTCTCGGTGAAACCCAGTTCGAGAAGAACTTGATTTTTGGCTGGCTTATACCCCATTAGAGTTTCTGAAGAAATATATTTAAAATTCAAACATTAAATATCCTCGACACATTCTGGTTTGCAAATTTTTAAATTCAACTAAAACCGTATATATGCTTAGAAAGTTTATTTAAAAACATGTTTTTGAAGCTTATATATGGAGAACCACCACCTTTTACATTTAGCTGGAGATCACTGAGACAACATTTAGTTTATTGAATTCTTTACCTTAAAATATTCTTAAAAATTTAGCTGTTTTATGTTAGTATGTTTCATAAAAGTTTTATAGACTGTTTACGTAGTGTTAAAAGTGTTAGATTCCAGAGTCTCTAAATAACTGAAGTGTATTTTAGGTTTGTGTACAGGGACTGAGTATTAAAATTAATTTTAAGTATACCGCAAGGCTTATAAATTAGAAAAAAAGTGATGAATATAAATGTGTAGGTACTGAAAAAAATTTCTTGGTGTCCTCTTAACGAGTTGGAACATATTGAAAGAGCACTTTCCGTTAGTTTTAAATTTTAGAAGTAAACTTATATTCTTCCCATCTTCTACGTCGGCAATAATGAAATTTATATCAATGAAACAAATTACACTAACCTAAGATAAAACTTCCAAAATAAAACACATTTATGTACAAAATTTAAGGAACAAAACAGCAATTAGAATAAATATAAAAAGATATTACATTTTTAATTTTCACATACATAAAAAACTAAATAATAGACACGCGTACGAATATTGTATGTAGTTAAAAAATTTCCATATTTTATTTTCAAGAAAACGGAGCTTTAAAGCTCTTCTAAGAGCTCTAAATTCATGTAAAAGATTCTTTGTTCAGAAGTTGTATTACAACAAAGGTTCTTTGCTTTCAAAATGGAAATATTCTCTTCATAAAAATAATTTATCTCAATACTAGAGTTGTAAATTGCAAATACAGGGCTGACATTTTCATTTTAAATTCAGTTCTTTAAAATGTTAACAGTGATATTTAAAACAGATTACTGTTAAACGTAGATTGGACTTGCTAGAGTTAAAATTATTACTCGTAATTTTCAGTATTGAAATTATAAGGTATTATTAAATAGCTTTTACACATAATTTAAGTTTTTTTCACTTTTACGGTATTGGTTATTGTGACGTCACTAAAAACTTTTTAACCATCGATATTTAGAGTACCTCATTCAACAAAATATTTCTTCTAGAAATTTTGTGCAAATAAAAATTCTTTCTTGGATATGCCATGTAGGTACCCATGGCATTGAGGTGAAAGAATTTTTTTGCTTTTGTCCCAAATAGGCACATACGCTCAAAATTCTTTCAATTTTTGTCAGATTCAATTAACTGACACATTTGTAATGAACTGTGCTACTAGGGTCTCTTATTAGAAAGAAACTTAACATTTTTATTAGACCTAAATTTAAAGGAGTCGTAATCATGTTGATTCTTTTTTATGTTTCTTTATACAGTTTTTGATTTAAAATTAATTTCATTCATTAAATAAATCCGTTAATAACATAAATTAATCCAATTTTTTAAACATAAAATTAATTCCAGAGAACAATCTTTCACATAAATACCATGAAGGTCGACCCATGGGAATTTAGGTGAAAGAATGTCGCAAATGTTCTGGAATAATAATTCACTTAACTTGTCAAGTTGATAAACAAATTCTTGTAGCTTTTGTCACATTTACTATTAAAGAGAATTAATTAAAAGAAATAATCTCTACCCTTAAGGGTGAAACTCTAATTTTTTTTAGAACGATAAGGAAATTAATTTCTTGCCATCTTTATTTATTTAAATAACCACTCATTTAAACTAAAATGTGAAGGTATAAATCTACATTGGTGTTGAGCTCTATACATATTTAAATACAAGCTTAAATAAATACACATTTTTATTGCATTTAAGTACATAATGTCTTTTAAAGTGAAACAAGTTATTTATAAACTGATTACAATATTAATACTGCTGACAGTTATTTTTTTAATTATGAAATTTTTAGTTTCTTAAGTATTCGTTAAATATCTTTAAAATTTCAAAATGGAATGTGCTAAATGTTTAAATAATTTAAATTGTTTTCAACTATGCAACTTTTTTTAAGATTTCCCGGGGAGAATATTTCCTTTTTGTAATGCAGAGATAGCAATACCTGGAGATGGTAGTAATCTACTAATGTCAATGAAATAAGCTAAAAAAATCGTCAACTTATCAGTATTACTATATAAACGTGCGTTTAATACCTCTTGGGACTTAAATCCTTTTTGCTAAAAGAAAATTTATAGATGCCCTTCATGAAAGGAGAATTTCAACGTTTTTTGCTGGTTAAGCGGACAATAAGTGTAAACTCACAACTCTCAAGTGTCGCCTCCAACCGTGGACCGGTTTCGTCCTTGTTAACTCATTAGCACGGTATAGGAAGGTAACGCAAGAGAGTGGAGGGCAAGTACTAGTATATCCGACTATAACTGAAAACGTGGTGAAATTCACCTTTCATTTACCTTGCCTTTCTATAATTAAATCTGTTCTAGGAATGCCTTTGTCATTCCAGCAGATGAGTGGAGGACTAATCAATAGTCACCACTTTTTCAGTTATAGTCGGCTAGACTAGTACTTGCCCTCCTCTCTCTTGCGTTACCTTCCTATACCGTGCTGATGAGTCCGAACAAGGACGAAATCGGTCCACGGTTGGATGTCCTTCATATTCGACTTAATTCCATTCTGAAATAATTAGAAAGTTGAATTAAATTGAATTAATACTGCATTAATGAAACAAAGTAGAAGATAGAAAAACCAAACAAATTAAATTTTTTTTAGCTTTTGGTGTACCAATACAATAGATGTTACACTAAATTCTGTAACTTGACACAGCTTAAAACATACTATACAAATTCATTTATTTTCCTCAAAAGTAAGAAAAAAATAAACCAACTGAACCGCTTAACGTAGATGACGTAATCCTATACTGTGGTGTAATAAGCACAATAAGCAATATATACAATACATTCTTTTAACTTCAGAAATGCTCAATATTTGGAAATGTTAATAAGTTTTATTTAAAAGTTTTACTGGTTATACATATACAAACAGTTTTGAATGTATAGTGAAAAGCAGTTCAAAAGATTATGCCAAGATACGAAAATGTGGGATAATATGGATTTTTTGTAGATTCCATTTGTTATTCTTATGATGACTATGACACTATTACACACTCGTAAAACATAAATAATCACCTTATATCTTAGAACCAAACTTTAAAGCTGCAAAAAATTTTCACAATCGCGAAGTAAATGTTTTCAACGCTCCAATGAATATTTTACACATTTATTTCATGTAACTTGTATTTAAAAACAATTAAAGAGTGATCTTAATCTAAAGAAAATTTTTACACTAATATGCATTTAATTAAATACTCAACATGTTACTTGATATCTTAACTTTTTAGTTAAAATTTCAGCTTTTGTTTTAAAATATGGAAATTAGATGCATGGCAAAATTGTGGAGGTGGCGATAGATAGTGGCAGTATCTATCATTTCATGAGGCAGAAGTCGGACTCCTGCCATTTATGGGCCTCACTTTCTCAGGAGCCCTTTGCCCTTGAATCCTTTGCCCACCCCTTTGCCTTGAATCCTTGTAGAGCTTGGTAATTCCAAGTGGCACACGACAACAACAACAACAACAACAACAGTGGCGAAGCTCGAATTGCTTATTTCTCAGTTTATCTTTGACTTCGCATTTTTCAAGTCACTCCATACAGGTAGATACTTAATTTAGTGAAATTAATTTTGTATTAATATACTTGTCAGTTAATACAGTTTATAGAGTATTTTATGAATAAAAACATTTTACTAATTTTAAGATAATTTACAATAAAGAACAGTTGATTTGTGATACCTAATTTGGTAATTAATTCACAGCTAAAGTTTTTATTACTTAGTTAGCATATAATAGCCTAATTGTTAAAAACTAAATTATTTTCAAAAACTTTATCTTATGTGAACATCAATATTTTTTCTAGATCTCTAGTAAAAATTTCAAAAGTTAATAAGTTGCTTAACTATTGTAAATGAGAAACAACTATTTGATAAAGTTGATTCAAAGCATCAGAAAAAGTCTTTCGCATGTTTTTTAATATAGCTTTTGCGTTCAAATTCAGTCAAAAATTATTGTATTAAGCATTCGTTAATATTGGCTTCTTGAGATCTTTTGGTTTAAAAGTATACCATTCACTCATATGTTAACCACATTTAAGTAAATCTCGTACACGCATAGGGTTCGATTAGTGTTACATAGCTGCCAACTCTTCCGGTTTAGCCGGAAGATTTCAGTTTTTTTCTTCATTGATTCTTTTACTAAAAAGATATTCATTCCTGCCAAGTATTAACCTACTTGACGTAACTATGAGAGGTAAACGAATTGGCTAACTCAGATAAAGAACAAAATGTTTCTGGTCTTGATTATTTAAAATCTTCCGGTTATTTATAATTCCAATGTTGGCAGACTGTTTAAATGTGCATAATTATACTTCACAGAAACGTTTCCTGAACCGAATACGTCACAACGCGTAAGGAGAAAGTGAGTAAACACAAAGCCTGTTGGGTTGATAGAACTTCGATACGCGAATTGTATTAAAAAGACACTACTTATACATGGGTACAGCGAAATAATCATATTCTAAAATTGACGTTCACTCGAAATTCAGACACCGCGATGTTAACTACATTGTTAGTGACGTAGTAGGATCAACTTAAGTTGCTATCAAGTATAATAAAATTAAATATATTGATAATTTGTTCTTGGTTTTCAGATTTGAATTTTAGCGTATGATCTAAAATTGTTGCATTAATAATATTTTTACTGGTGAGCTTAGAAATTTAGTGTTTCTTGATTTTAAAAACTAAATTTATATTTATTAAAATAATTTTAATATGAATCTTGATTTTTTTTGCTCAAGTCAAATTTAATCATGGTTCTAAAAAATTTAAAATGAAAAGTTAACATTCGTAAATTGGTAAACCAGTTATGTTACAAACAAAACATGGACTTGAAAGCATCAAAAGTTTTTTTAGTTAATTTGCTTTGACGTGTATAGACTTAATCGTATTACTCATTCGAAAATATTAAATTCTTTAGTGTATTTTGTTTGAAAGTGTAGATAACCTTTGTTTAAAAAGGTGTCTAATATAATGCAAGCTTCGTTTCTTGAAGAGCTTTATTTTAGTCGTTTATTGAAGCAAACCATCGGGTTGACAAGCATGTATGGAGGGAAAAAAACCAAATAATTAGTATGAAACTCATACTTATTAGTATGTAATAGTAGAAACTCATACTCATAATTAGTATGTACTCATTTTGTATGAAACTTTTTGTCTCAAATATGACGACCCAATGCTTTCAATTTTGAAACACCAGAACAAATTAATAGTCACCACTCAAATTATGCTTATTTTTAGGTTATATTTGAAAATTGAAATATGTGCAACATATCGAAAGTAACTTTACCCTTTAGTTACCAAATTATTTTCCCTCATCCTCATCCAAAATATGTAAAGTTTACGTAACTGCAAATATAAGTAAACTAAATTTGGCCTTGCATGACAAAAATTGGACGAATTTGGAACATTGGGAAGTGGTACTTACAAGTACCGTCGGTAAATAAAGGGTTAAGTTGGTGTGATGACATATTACACAACGTTGTGACGTCACACTCAACTTACTGGTCTACTTCCCACGTAATAGTAACGCATTGCACCCTCTTTATAAAATGTTATGAACGAATTAAAAAAATTAGTTACATGAGGCTTTATTTTTGAGTATCTGCACATTTTCAAAAATGAGCACATGCATGTTTTCAAATTTGAGTAAATTTAGATCGGAGCCTGATTGAGTATACTCAGATTTGAGTAATTTTTACTCATTTTTGAGATTTTCGTTTTAAGAGTGTTAAAATATTTTTAAGCTCTTTTTCGGATTAATCGAAATTTGGAAGTAATCTTAAAATGTTGAATGCAGCCATGATAACTTGAAGTATCATTTTACTTATACTTCGATTAGTTTGCCAATGCTGTGATTTAATTTATTGTTTTCAGGCTTTTATAGTTCATTAGTTTTACTGTTAATTTTGAATAGTTGGCTGACACAATAGTAATAACGCTCATCACGGAACTTCAGCGATCGATTCTTTTGCACTATTTTAACTACCTAATATGTTTCGACTGCCTTGTCATCTATTTCACAAGAAGAATCTTTTGATGGTAATTACAATAGTAACTGCTTCTAATACATTTCGTCTCAGGCGCCTATTCCAAATGAACATACTATGGTGAGGCATAGTTAGGGTTAAGTATAAGTAATAAAATCCTTTTTTTAAATAATATCCTTTTAGTTAACTATCAGTGGTTGAATTCATATGTTGTGGATATATGAATGTGAATTTTTCTAGGCTTGGAACCTAAAGTTTTATATTTCAAAATTACTTTTGGTTCATATTGAAATTTAAAGATCTTTCTAAAAAGTTGTTCAATCAAAATTAATTGTTAATTAAAGTAATTCATAATCAAAATTTTAATATTCTAATAGACGAGATTAGTGTGACGTTTTTTGTTTTGTTTGTAACGGTAGATTCAGTCAGTGATTGGCTCCGTGAACTGTACGGACAGTACGGATCCGTATGTAACCAATCACGGATCGAATCTACCGTTCCAAACAAAACAAAAAACGTCAACACTAATCTCGTCTATTCAATTTAGAAAGTGCCCATATTTGCTACTGTAAACAATTGATCCATTTGAAAACAAGTCTTAAAGGTTCCTTCGGTGACTGTTTTCATAGAATCAAAAACATTGAAAAAAAAATTTCATTTTAAAAATTAACAAGGTTTCTTCACTTTTACAGCGGTTGTGTGACTATAATTAAATTTAAAATTTTTAATATTTTTAGGTGAAAATAATTTTTCCCTTAAAAATTTGCTATGTAATCATAAAAGCTAGATTTATAATTTTTCGAAAAAGTTCGACTTGTGTTGCATTTCCTTCAGACAAATGCACATGGAGCCGGCCCATGTGCATTTGGATGAAGGAATTCCCCCAAAACTTCCCCTAAAATTCCCTCAAAAATGAATCAATAAAATTTCAATAATTTATAGAAAATGAGATTATAATGATTGAATCTCTTCAATTTAAGACAAATTATTTATTTAGACATAATTAATTATTATGATTGAAATTTAAGACATGGTCATCGCCACAGTAAAAGTGAGGAAACTGTTTTCCAAATTAAGAAAACTTTTTATAGTAATTAAATTGTTAGAATTCTAATGCCGTATTATGCTCAGATTTCTGTTCCCCGGTTTGAAGCACGGACACAGCTTTTTCTCCCTTCGGGGTCAATAAAATGAGGACCAAGTTCGCTTGGAGAAATAAAGGGATTTTGCCTCAGCTTACTTTCTGCTCATGGCCTAACCCGGGGAGGTGGGTTAAACTGGAATTTTAAGCTCTTAAAGACCTAAGTATTCTTTCAAGTACCCTCTTCTTTTTGCACATGATCAATTGATTTAATAAATTAAGATTTTTGTTCAAAATTGCTTTTGCAAAATTGTTGCTTTTTTAATTAAATTGCCCTAAATTAATCAAATTTAAACGATTTGTTTAAACTAATTAGGATTATCTTAAATAAAAAGCGAAAAGTGTTTTCAGAACTTATACAGTGACTCATAGCATTTTTAACACAATAATTCTTTTTTCAATTGTAAATTTTTATTGTGATTTGTATTAGGATATCTTTCATTGTAAACACATTGCTTGTGATAGTTTCGAAAGAATTTAACAACCTTTTGTAAGAAGGTAGTTCTACTAGTGTATAGTTAGTTATACATGCAATAAACTTGGTAATGTATTTATTTCTTTACATCCTGAAAGTTGTAATATGTATTAATTGAAAATCTGACTGACTGAGTGATAAGCCAAATTGTAAAATTGTTAAGGTAATTGTAGATGCTTATATTTGAAACATTTGAAAGAATATATTTTAATTTTCTTGCATTTATGCAACAAAAGTTTTTATAGTTAAAATTTTGTAATTTTTGTGTAAATACTTGAAAGGGAAAGTATTATAATTTTATTTACTTTCTACCACTCAGGATTTTTCTTGTAATCATCATTAAAATTTTAATGTACAGTAAATCAATATGTTATGCATTTTATTATTTTATATATCGCTAGACACCGTATCTTTGTATCAAATTTTTGGAAAAAGTCTTTTAAATTCATCTTTAAATTTAACCCTCTCGCCAACCTGGGCCTCATATGAGGCTCCTACTTATGAGCTCAATTTTCGTATGATGTAAACACGCAAATTTATTTTATTTTCATCAGTGACTTCACTGATTTATGTAGATAACATAATATGAGACTTCTACATGGTTTCTGAATTCGTTCCTAAATGGCAGTAAGATTTATACCTCAATGTTTACATTTTAAGCTGTGATGCTCGTGAAGAAAAAATACTAGCTAGATACTATACCTTCTGTAGAACTTTTTTTATAGGTTGGTAGATATTTTCTTATTTCGTAATCGTCAAGTATTATGACCATGTCTTTTAATAAGTTCTAAACCAAGTATTTTCTGTGAAAATGAAAAAAATATAGCCTCATATGAGGCTCGTAAAAATAACAAGGAAGGAGTGCACACAAGAAAAAAAATTTTTCCAAACAAATTATAGGGGCATTTTGGATGTATTGAGAAGAAGAAAAAAGTTTTGGCACTTTTTTGATGTTCTGGTGCACAGAGGGTTAAAATCTAATGACAGAAGTAATCACTAATTCCTAGGTTTTTTAAAACTTAACAAATATATATTACAAGTCCCTATTACATTTTCACTTATAACTCATCTGTAAATTTTTCTATCGTATCTAATTTTTGAAAAGAAAACTTTTAAATTTTTTAATCTTTTAAGTGTACTAATTTTAAATTTGACATTGTAATAGCAGTAATCGTGATTTGACATAATTTATATCTAAAATAAAATATAGTTAAAAGATTTTTAAATGAGTAGTGTCAAAACGGAACAGCTTTAGAATGAGTCTTCCAGCCGCCATGTTTACCCACAACTTAAATAATCACTGACAACTAGTGATGGGCGATTTTTTGAGGAGTTAACTCAGTGAACTAACTCCTTAAACTGAGGGAAGGATCAAGGAGTGGGGAAAAAAGAGTGGTAGCTCAGTTGTACTTTTTAAAATGCACCTTTTTAAGATTTAATTTGCGATATTAACTTGAAATCCTTGTGATGTTACCTCCAAAAAGCACTAGATGGCAGCACATCATCATGTATGAGCGAGCGTTGTCTCTTTACGTAATCCGTTGCCATAACAACCCACTTCCGAAGGGTTATGAGGAGTTACGTCTTCCTTTAAGGAGTTGAAATAGTCAGGGTGCCGAATGGCAAAAAAGGGGTCAACCTCGAACTCGCGTATGGCTTAGATGTTTTGATGGTTTCTGATAGAGTTAATAGTGTAGATTTGAAAACCGGTTGATGCCACTCTGCAAATGTTGAGGATTTTTTTTAAATTCAAATTTTTAAAAAATGGTCCAAAAAATTTTTCAAAAAATCAAGTAATAGTAATCGAGACTTATGATACATGTTTATAGGCTATCTTTCAGTGCTGAATACGAATATTCCATTTAAATTTAAAAAAATTTAAAATATCTATTTTTAAAAATTAATTGAAAAATTGGAAAGTTGAAAAAATTTAAACATCGCTCAAAACCACAAAATAATTGCGAAAGAAGTAATTTAAACGATTTTCTATTAGAAATGACTTAAACAATAACATACTAAAAATGGAAGAAAATCGGACGATAATAAGTTTGATTTTTTTCAAATTTTCAAATTTTTTGGCCTCAAAAATCGACTTTTTTTAAAACTCTTGTAAAAAAAGTTTGAGGCTGATGCCAAAGTAATGCTTTCATGGATATTGTAGTTAGATAGCTATATAACATGAAAAAACCACAATTGTTGATTAAATCATTAATTAATTTATTTATTTATCAAGTTGAACTTTGAAAATATAGGTAAAATCCATCAATCGTGTGAAACATAATATATTTTGACAATTTTTGGTACTGAATCATGTAAAAATTAATTAAATTTAAAAAAGACAAAAAATATTTCAAAAAATTTAAATTTAAAAAAAAATTTTAAATTTTTTAAAAATTTTAAAAATTTTAAATTTTGTATTATAGGCATGTGATACATCTCTATGGGCTATAATTAAGTGCTGGTTAAGAATATGAAGCTACTTTTCAATAAAATTTAAATTAAATGTGGAAAAATTGAAGCATTTATCTTAATACTTTTGTTTTAAATGCTGGGGGCCGAATGACACAAGAGGGGTCAGCCTTGAAATCGCGTATGGCTTAGATGTTTTGATGGTTTCTGATATAGTTAATAGTGTAGATTTGAAAACCGGTTGATGCCACTCTGCAAATGTTGAGGATTTTTTTAAAATTCAAATTTTTAAAAAAGGGTAAAAAAATTCAAAATATCAAGTTATAGTAATCGAGACTTATGATACATGTTTATAGGCTATCTTTCAGTGCTGAATACGAATATTCCATTTAAATTTTTGAAAAGTTAAAATATCAATTTAAAACAATAATTTTAAAAATTTAATATTTGAAAAAATTAAAATATAGCTCAAAACCACAAAATAACTGCAAAAGAAGTATTCGTATTCAGCATTGAAAGATAGCCTATAAACATGTATCATAAGTCTCGATTACTATAACTTGATATTTTGAATTTTTTTACCCTTTTTTAAAAATTTGAATTTTAAAAAAATCCTCAACATTTGCAGAGTGGCATCAACCGGTTTTCAAATCTACACTATTAACTCTATCAGAAACCATCAAAACATCTAAGCCATACGCGATTTCAAGGCTGACCCCTCTTGTGTCATTCGGCACCCAGCATTTAAAACAAAAGTATTAAGATAAATGCTTCAATTTTTCCACATTTAATTTAAATTTTATTGAAAAGTAGCTTGATATTCTTAACCAGCACTTAATTATAGCCCATAGAGATGTATCACATGCCTATAATACAAAATTTAAAATTTTTAAAAAATTTAAAATTTAAAATTTTTTTAAAATTTAAATTTTTTGAGATATTTTTTGTCTTTTTTAAATTTAATTAATTTTTACATGATTCAGTACCAAAAATTGTCAAAATATTTTATGTTTCACACGATTGATGGATTTTACATATATTTTCAAAGTTCAACTTAATAAATAAATAAATTAATTAATGATTTAATCAACAATTGTGGTTTTTTTATGTTATATAGCTATCTAACTACAATATCCATGAAAGCATTACTTTGGCATCAGCCTCAAACTTTTTTTACAAGAGTTTTAAAAAAAGTCGATTTTTGAGGCCAAAAAATTTGAAAATTTGAAAAAAATCAAATTTATTATCGTCCGATGTTCTTCCATTTTTAGTATGTTATTGTTTAAGTCATTTCTAATAGAAAACCGTTTAAATTACTTCTTTCGCAATTATTTTGTGGTTTTGAGCGATGTTTAAATTTTTTCGACTTTCCAATTTTTCAATTAATTTTTAAAAATAGATATTTTAAATTTTTTAAAATTTAAATGGAATATTCGTATTCAGCACTGAAAGATAGCCTATAAACATGTATCATAAGTCTCGATTACTATTACTTGGTTTTTTGAAAATTTTTTTGGACCATTTTTTTAAAATTTGAATTTAAAAAAATCCTCAACATTTGCAGAGTGGCATCAACCGGTTTTCAAATCTACACTATTAACTCTATCAGAAACCATCAAAACATCTAAGCCATACGCGAGTTCGCACTTTTCGACTTGGCACCCTGACTAAAAGGAGCTGACAGAGTTAACAGAGTTGCTTGCTTCTGGTCTCCCCTCTTTGGGAGTTATCTGCTGTGTGCTCTCAACTCCTTCGATCCCGGGGAGTTGCGATGGGGAGCAGGTGACTTCAGATCGGTCTTCCCGTTCCCACGATCCCACTCCCGGGGATCAGAGAGTTTATAGAGTTATTCCTTACTCCCACTATCCCACTCCCAGGGATCAGAGACTTAACGAGTTAGTTCCTCCCTCCCAGCGGTTTCTCAAGTTCGATGGAGGCCATGATTGTTTATTATACACATCTTCTGTACGGCACTGAACGAGATTCTACATTGTCTTAATCACTATGTTTAGGATGATTATTAACAACATTTACTGCGCGCAATTAAAAAAATAATTATGGTTTTATGTTTCCCTATTCTCAGTTTCTAATAATCATTTAATATTAAGATACTTCATTAAAAATGTCTACGATTAAAAAAGATTGCGAGAAGAAGAATTTCGTGAAACGAAAGCTGCCATTATGGAAAAGCATGCATTTATTTCTGACGGAGCATTATCATTATTTGAATACTTGTTGATAATAAAAAATACTTGATCTTGAGCAAAAGGCTTGCTGTATAGATTAATATTTTAATGGTTGAGCAATGTTTTAGTTGATTAATGAGGCGATTGATTTGGATTTAAAAATTAAATTTTCAACTGATTTTTGAGAATTGAAACACGAGCTATGCTTGTCTACCTCTACCAGCAATGATGGTGGCTCCAAAGGGCGGGAAGGAAGAGTTGGGAGATTTAGTTAATTTCCGAGAACGTTGGCGTCTTGCCAAAACCTTTTGCTCTTAGTAGCGTGTTTTTTGTTTCAAACCCGCCATTTTTTAGATGAATGAGTGATTAAAACTAGATTACTTATTAGAAAAATTTTATTGATTTTTCATTCTGGTGACCATTACTTTCCAGTAAATTTAGAATAGTTAAAGTTTGCAGTAGAATGGTCGCGGATTAAATTGGATTGGATGCCTGAATTGTAAGATAGGTGGTTATTTTTGAAGTGAGTATTTTTTCTTTTGAAATATACCTAGTACTGCTGATTAATATATTAAAAAAATACTGAAATATGCCCCAATGTAAAGATATTAATATTTTAATGGCTGTTTTGTTATTGCTTTATGTGTTAGTGTCTGAATATGTGGTTCTACGGTCGTTCCCCTACTGGGGATTTTCCTTTCCCCCTTTCTTCTTTTTTGTAGGTAGGTTTTTGTTAGTAAATTGTTTAAAAATTTTCCAGTAGGCGAAATATTGAAGGTTTATTTCAGTTTTCGTTTACAGTTCAATATAAAAACTTTTTATCGTTTGAATGACTTTTCCGGCATACTTTTTAGTTGATGTATGTAGGTAGTTAAGATTAAGAAGTTATATAATACTAGCGCTGACGCGCTAGACACCGGCTTCGCCAGTCCAAATGTAAAAAAGAGAATTTTTTATGTTTATACTACAACAATCGATGTTATACCTTCAACAATTAATATTATATATTACCTTTAATTACAACAATTGGTGGTTATGCCATGATGCCATGGTTTTAGGAATGAAATACGGGTTTTTTTAGCCGAAAATAGACCAAAAAAGTTATTGGGATGCTTCAATTTCAAATTATTATTCTTCAGGAGCCTTTCTGAGAGCGAGTAGGGCAACTTGGTATAGTTTAAAAGTGAATGTAGGTTCGAAAAGTTTAAAACTATAACGGACATACATTCAGACGAACATTCATGTATATAGATTTTGGGAGTTACTGAGTTACATTAAAGAGTTAACTCCTTAAGGTGAGTGAGTTACTCAGATCTGATCTTGTAAAAGAGTTGAATCGCCCATCACTACTGACAACCATAGATTTTATTATTAATATAATTGTTTTTAGATCCTAAAATAATAATCTACTAATTATAATTTTAGGATTTATTAATAATGCTATTAATAATTATAACTCTAGAGTTGATCAGTCATTATTTGAGTTGTGGGTTACCATGGCGGCAGGAGGACTCTTTCTAAAGCTGTATAGTCAAAACTACCTAGGAGTTATTTGGCTTTATTATAGATTATCAAAAATTTTTTCTAGCGAATTGCCCTTTTTTGAAGGGAAAAGTACTCCTTCCAAATACCATAAGGGGCCCCATGGTATTTGGTTGCGAGTTCAATCAAAATTTCCTATCCTGTTTAAATTTTCAGTTTTTTTAATTTTTAATAACACGATTGCTGCTTACTTAACGTAAAAATTGAAATTCCATTTAAATTAGGTTAAAAGGGAATGAGTCCTCAACTAGTTAAATTAAAATTAGTACTATTTTAAACTGATCTAAGGAATTAAAAATTGAAGTTGTGTGAATGCATTTTTGTAAGGTGAAGCATAATTTGTCTTTTAAATAGTTTGAAAAGTGCTTTAAACTTTGATCAAGTAAATGATTAAAAGTTATATTCATTATTCTGGGGTGTTTAAATTTGCTTAAGGTAACATGAATATATAAAGTTTGTAGTGAATTTTTTTCATTTTATGATATCAAATATAATAATGTGTTAAAATGAATTATCTCTCCTGTGCTATTGCAATCGTCTTTTTTAAATGTTAACTGAAATTTGTGTATGCCTGGTATTATAAAGAAGATCCCTGAAATTTGATTTATGTAAATAAAAATGGATTCAATCTTAATTTTTATACATCTAGGCATTTTTTTTGCATGTCCTTCCTTGTTTTTCTGGTGACTTAGTGGTTTTAGTTATTTAGGTTAGGGTATTTAGTTTGAACGTTTCGTACTCGACTTAAATACCTTACTTTAAAAATGTTAAATTGAAAGGAAAGGGCTATATTAAAGTCGTTTAAATTTTTAAGGATAATTTCGTAATTGAAAGCTCAATGTTAGCAAAAGATATTTCGAATTTATCTTTAAAACATTCAAACTAAAAATCTTAAAACATTTCATTGATGTGTTTTGGAAATTTGAGTAGAAATACACTAGTGTCCAAAAATTAAGGATAGTTTTCACTTTTAAGAATATTGTCACAAATTTAAGCTCCTTCCATTAAGCTGTCTTAACATAAACTTCACCTTAGTTAGTCCAAGAGGTAAGGTAAACATTTCTTTAAAATATGTACTGGATACTCCAAATATTCGTAACTTAATAAGTTGATCTAAAATTCATATTGCTGATCATATAATTAAGTGGCATGATTACAAAATGGTAGTGTATGATAATAATGATTATTTCTTGATTAGATATGAGTATATTTATTAATTTATACTTTGTAGCCTGATTTGATGATCAAAGAGTTCCCAAACCCCCATTTCAAGATTTGAAATTAATGAGGGGCTTGTTTTTCTACAGAGGAATAAAATGATTAGTCATGGATGGTTTCTTTAAGGAGACAGTTGGCTTAACCTTTTTTGATAAAACTGTCCCAAATATCTTTTATGGCCAAATAGTTTAGAGAAAGAAAATCTACCCATGCATCAGAGGTTGAAAGTTTTAGAAAGTTAGTTTTGAAAAGTAAATAATTGTGAATGACTGTGTGAGAAAGAGAAAGAGAGACCTCTGGCATCAAATTGCTTTTCTTTTTTTCAATCCTTACCTATGGACTTGAAACGAAACTGCCCCGCACTTGAGTTGGAAGTCCAAAAAGTCCTGGTCCTGATAAAGACACATCAGTTCGGTTGATTGAGAATCGTATCGTAAAAAGAAATTATTTTTATTAAAATAAATTAAATCATTTAAGAATGCATTGAACTATAGTTTAGAAATTGAAGCAAAAAAAATGGAAAATTGCAGCATGTGACCAATGTGACGTCACATGTGCTCTTGGAAATGTGGGAAACACCGTTTTCATCAAAACACTAGGCTGTAAAAAAAACTAGAGCTCAGTCTTTCAAAGCGGGATTATAGCAACGAGCGGGAGGAAGGCACATTTAACGTCACTTCAGCTCAGACAGAAAATAAGCTATTTTTAATTGAAAATAACTTAAAATTTAGGGCTTTGAAAGGTAAAAGAAAATGTTTTTTCAAGGTCTTAAGCCATTCTGAACACATTATGATCATAAAAAAAATTTGACTGCAATTATCCATACTGATAGTAAACAAAAAATACCTGAATCATGACGAAAATGGGGGTATCAGTGAAACATTTTAAAATCAAAATTTGTTTTATAACCAATTTATGATTATTAAACATAGCCTTTTCACTATTTGCGTTATTTTTGCATTTTTCAAAATAAATGTTTTTGTACTAATATTGAAAGTGTCCCAAGGTAGGCCACTAGTTGGACAACTTGTGACATTAAAATAGGTTGTTCTATTTGTAATTATGAATTCCCTGCAAGATATAATTGGCTGGAAATATTTTTATCAAATGCCCATAGGACTATATTTAATATATCAGCTATGTGTTTGAATAAATTCCATTGCATTAAAAAATTTGTTTAGTAAAAAGTGTAATAAGGTGCCCCACTCTCCCCTATAACATTCTATCAGTAAAAATAGTTTTATGTTTGGTAATTTGGGTTCGATTCCTTTAAAGGTTCCCCTAAATACCACCATGCTCTTTTGGTCACCCAAAAGTAGAAATATTGTTAAATAATTTCAAACCAATAGATTAAATGTTTAATTATATCAATAACTGTTTAGTTTATCAATAAAAGTAAGATTTTTTTTTAGAAATTTGAATTAGTGATGGGCAGGTATCGATACCAAATACTTAAGTACTCGATACCTATAGGTATCGAGTGTACTCGATACCCACAAAAGTATCGATACTTTATTGACATATTTCGTTTTAAATTTTTCAATGAAGTAATCTTTATAATACCTACTGTAGATCAAACGCAGCCTGTTTCCGTTTTCATTTTGCAACGCTCAAACCCAAGTCGTTATCATCCGCGAGAGAAATTTGACGCGGCTAGGTTTTTCCCCCGCCAAATCCTTCGCCTCTATCCACCTCCAGGCCCGTAGCTACGGGGCTTTTTGATGGATCGCTTTCAGTTTTTTGAATATTAGTCTGATTATGGATAGGCCCTAAAAAAATTGTCCCTTCAGGTTCATTTCCCGACATTGAAAAAAAGTACTCGATACCTAAAAGTACTCGATACCTATAAGTATTCGATACCTATAAGTATTCGATACCTAAAATTATCGATTTTGCCCATCACTAATTTGAATATATGGCGCTCATAAAAACTTGGTTATATTTAGCGGGACCTTTGATGGAATTGAACCGTAATTTGATTATAAACCTTCATAAGATACTTGCTTGCATTACTCAAACTTACCACACATCTTCATCTGTTATCTCGAGGGAATTCCTCCGAATAAAAGTGGCTTAAGTCCTTTCCATATGTTTTATTCAAACTAATTGAGAGTTATTGCAGAATTTTTTACTGTATTACGATGCCGATGTTGTTTCAATGGAGAAACACTTTTAAAGCAGTTTTTAAAGGTCTTTTACCGAAGTTTTGACAAGAATAGTCAGTCTTAGAAAAAATGTATTGGTCCAGAAACCAAGTTTAAAGGGAAAACAACTGTTTAAGTCATGGAAATTTCTTTGCATAACCGCCAAATTTTAACTTGAAATTCAGAATAGTTATTAGAATGAAGAACAATCATCTGAAAAATATATCAATTCGTATCTAGCAGTTGAATAAAAATTAGACGTAATTCTTTTTTCAAACACATGGGATTTATGCCGAAAGAAAATCTTTAAAAAAAATTAATGACATTATATGTTTCTAATTACAATTAACTACACTTAAATGTAAAATAGAATACACCCATTCATATTCCAGACATATCATATTCCATATAATTTTTCCCCATCATATAAGGAGACCAAATTAATTTATTATCAATTTGCTATTTTACATTTCTGTTACTCCTACGCTACCGGAATATCGAAAAGTTATATGAACCAACATATGGGTATAAAGTTAAAAATCACATCTTTTTTAAAAAGTTGTTTGAAAAAAATCACAGGTCTACCCTGGATATTAATTTTTACAGTGACAATACATGTATTGCAAGATGTTTCAAAAGTCCGTTTCACAGCTCATATTTCAAATCAACCGCACCTAGTTTCATGGCCCTAGGAGAGGTGGGTTCCAAATAAAAGCCGTGAAACAGACTTTTGAAAAACCATTAAAAAAGATCACTACATATAAAAGACGAAAGTAGCAAATATTTGAAAAACTTCACCTTTAAGAAACCCCTATTGGGGATCGTGCATTGTAACACGGTATTTCGAGGCAAAATGAGTCACTGTTTTCACGGCCAGCAAGGGTTCTCTACCCATGAAACTCTCCCATTCTTTGGATTTCAAAACGGTGTTAAAGTTATCCAGGATGAAGTCGTGGGACGCGGAAGTTAGCTCTTCATCTTGGTGTCTGTCCGCGAGGGACAGAATGTCGCACACGTTCGAAATGGACACGTTGGAACACAAGAATTTAGCACAGTCCCTCTTGAGGGAGGGTACCTGGTACTTGTCTGCTGCGTAGTAGAGCTTGAGGGCGCTATCATCCTGCAGATCTTCTACAGCTCCGGTGTAGAGGTAGGTCAGGAATCGGGATAAGGTAGAGGGGTCTAGGTCCCCTATGTCTACCGTTCCTGACGCTGCTTCTTTCATGTCACATGATAGTAGGCGGTCGAGTACAGGGGACCGGGCACTCAGGATAGCCTTGTGGACAGGGAACGTGACATTGTCCGACTTGAGTTGGAAGTCTGAATGCTTTTGGTCCTGGTAGAGACACATCAGTTCTTGGGATAACACTAGAACCGACTCGTCTGGCATGTCGGAAGAAAGGGAAGTCTGGCTTCCGGAATCTTTTGTGAGCACTTCCACCTTGGAAGAAGTGACAGAATCCGTGGCTGGGGCTTTCTCAGACAAGCAGGGAGTGTCATTCAACTCAATGCTGATATATCTGTGATCCAAATTAACGCAAAAGGGACTCTGAATCAAGTTCCTGGTCTTCAAACACAAAAAGAGTGAAATTTCTTTCCCAATTAATTCTTTCTTCTGCAGTGGGTCAGGGAATGTCCAAGAACTGTTGTCGCGAAAGACGTGTTCTCTCTTCACACAGCTGTCAACGGTGCCATCGCTCCTCGTCGAACTCACGGTCATCTCAACAGCGAAAGGGTATTCGTACTCGGTTGGTGGTTCGATCATAAAATGAACTATATCGTTCTTAGACCAGGTCTTTAACGTCATTCTATTATCGTAGTTATCTGGTGAAAAAGCAATGTAGCAAACTCGTTTTGTTTCATTTGACTCTATCTCTTCAATCCATCTAAGATTAATTTTCACTGACATTTTAAAAACATTTATGGTTGTGCGCATGCGTGTTTCGCTATAAAACTCTTCCTTTATCCGTAATTTCACAGTGATGAAGTCCTCCCGGATTCTGGAGAGGATGTCTTCGAACTTGGGTCCGGGAGGAAGTTCTAGAACATCTTTCCCTCTTGTATTCACCTGTTGCTTGGAGCAGAGCAAGGATCCATCAGAAGAGTAGAAAGAGAGCTCACCAGAAAAGGAATATACATCACACAAGCAAATCACTAGATGTTCTCCTTTCCCGCTGATACCCTTCGGATACAGTTGCATGTAGTCAAATGGGTAATAGAAAACGGAACTCTTGATGCATTCACCGTGCACTTGGGCACACCAGTGGCTAAAGTTCTCGATTCTCCATTCAAAAACAATACCTTCTTCCCTCTCCATATTAAGCCGTTTCTTTTACAGTGCGAGCGAAACGCAGCCGCAGGTCCAGAGAAACAATGTTGGTAAATGAAACCGCCCTTCGCTTCGCACATTATATCTTTGAAAGCGAGGAAGGGAAAATTCCCTTCTGACGTCACATTTTATCAGCTGATAGCGAGACTCGTGCGAAGGTCACGAATAGCGCTCTCACCAAAGCGGTATGAGTGGTAGAAGGAGAGGAAGCGTCCGTGTCTCGCTCACTGAAAGAAATGAAGTAACTGAAAGCCAGCAGCCGCCAGGCAATGGCTACCAAAAGAGTGTTGCATTATTGCAACATTGTGCAAAAACATTGAGACACACATTATTGACCGATAGCAGGCCATTTTTTAAGGAATTTTCACTGTGGGGGCATAAGTCAGGGGGGTATATAAGGGGGGAGAATAAAGGGGAAAAGCCCTCCCCTTTCCCTGAAATCCGTACTGGGTGTACATTAATTTCTGTTTTATAAGCTATTAGGGTTCCACTCTTTCTACTTGGAACTCTCTATCGCAATCTTTTTCGATGCTCATCAAGATGCAAGTTCTTTCTATAGATGTATTAAAATTTTTAATCAATAATAATATGGAGATGTATTTAATTGGATCAATGTAAGTGATTTAAGTTCATTTACTTCTGTCATTTGAAAATCAAGAATTTGTTTCTAAACTTGTAAATACAATTAATTTTTGTACTTGAAAACACTTTTTATGTTTTATTTTATTTGGATTTTAACCAATTTGTTACAGTTTCCTGGATAAATTTTATTTAAAATAACTGTTCAGGATAAGAGTCTAATTAAAGTGATATGGGGATAAATTTTAATAAATCTGGGCTAAATATTTAAAGCAGTAAAATGCTTTTTGTAATGTTATTAGAAACAGATAAAAATTAATGGAAAATATAAAATCAAACAAGTAATAATTACTCCAAAATTGACATTTTTTGCATTTCAATATATTGACCCTTTTGCTGTAGCTAAATAATTTATTATCTCGAAATTAAATTTTAAGGGGAATTTAATGTCTTACTACTGTGCTCAATTAGAAAATATTTCGGTAGATAATTTTATTTTCTTCTGTAAATTAGGGGTTTTTACTATTATTCAAAACTTTTCATTAAACAAACATTCAAATAAAAAAAGCCCTTTTGCTGCTGTAGAAGGTTATTATTGATCGATTTAAAATTTTAGGACTTTCTGACCATATGATGGCAACTTTTCCAAGCTATAGCCTTTTATAATTCAAACTTCGTTTTTTTTCACTCCACCCCACTGTGAACACTTCTTTGTAATTTAAAATGATTTGTAATACCTAAATAGTAAACCTTATTTCAAGGAAACCTTCATTAAGTGTTTTAAATTAAATTTGAAAAGTTGAAATAAAAACACGGAAAACCCTTCAGCAAAGAAAGAAGAATCTTAGACTGTTTGGGACGGCAGTTGATTAACTTCTTTCTCAATATATTCTTTTTTAATATTCTTTAAAAATTAGTAATCTGAGTTATAAAAATCCTTCCCCCTACAAAGTAGTTTAACTTAATTTTAATATTTTTGAGAAACTCTTATTTTAAACAACAGCATAAATATTTAAATTGATCCCTTAATATTTTGAAATTATTACTAATTGACTATTTCTCATAAACAATCTTGGTTATTAAGGGAAATGGCTACATTTTGATATTCTAGAGTTTAAAATTCAGTTTAAATTTGAAATTTACCCAATCTTGCAACATACAAATTTGAATGTTTTAAAAATGTTTTCTCTGGTAACTGGTATTCATTTGTTATTTTCACAATATTAATTTTGTACTTTTGACCCTAAATAGTGTCAAGAAACTGCTTCCTAATTATCCATTTACCTTCACTAGTCCAAAGTTATTAAATAAGAGTATAAAGAAAATTTAACATATTGACTAAACAAATTTTTGATTTTTAATTAAATACTTTTTTTATACTTTGAACAATACATAGTGCCCATTGAAAGAACACAAAACGTCATCAATGCAACCATGGGCGGATTTAAGAGGGGTTATGGGGAGCAATGCCTCCTAAACTTTGAGAAAATTTAATTTTTATAAGGGAAAATCATGTTTCCAAAGCATCAAGGACAGCTTGCCCCCTCGATTTTCCTCGAAGTGTGTCCCATCATCAAATTGAGCTCACCAGAGGGAAGGTTCCGTGTTAAGGGGGTAGGGACACAACTTTCGACCAAAAACACACTTTTCAATTTTTGCGTTTTCGTTAAGTATTTACGCTTCAAACGACAACTCTACGCGGATTAGAAGTATTTTAAATTATTTTTTACGGAAATAATTAATGCACTACTAATAAGTAAGCTTTTTACTAAATTCTCATTTTTTCTCAAAGCTAAATTTTTTACCATAAAAGGATTATTTTCTCAAAATCTATTAGAGAAAACAACTTATAACTTGGTATCATTATTAATGACGCTATGTTACATACTTTAACTCAGGGGTTTCTCGGAAAAATTCCTTTAAACTGAAGTTATAGCATAAAACATCATGCAATTTCAGTCTTTTTGAGAAAAAAAACAAATTTCATTCAGATAATATTTAAAAAAATAATCACACATAATAGCCCTCATAATAGCCTATGTAATAATGTTCAGGGAATACTCAGAAAAAATATAGTAACTTTTGATTCAGTAGATTTTTTAAAAATATATAGTGCTGTCCTTTAAAAAACCACTTTTTCATATTTCTTTCATTAAAAGCTTAAAAAATATGATAATTAAATCGAACAAAATTGTGTTGTAATGGCTCACCCTCCCCTACATTTTAGTGCTTAGTATTTTTAATTCCAACTCTCCGTTACAAATTGGCAAACGATTAAGTGAGAATCCAAAAAAAACCTATTTTCCTAAAAAAAAAAAACCATGTACCCTAAAAAAAACCCACTCTTGAAAATACTCAAAAAATTAAGAAAAAATATGATTGAAAGGTTTATTTTGATAGAAAAGAGAAAAGTTAAGATAATTAAAACCAAGTTTATTACAAATTATTTTTAAAATTAAAACTGTGATAAGTTTTTCTACTCAAGAATTTTGCTTTCAAAACACTACGACAGGGGTTCCCAACCTTTTTGCACCTGCGTACCACTTGACTTTTTGAGAAATTTTGGCGTACCACCAACCTATATATTTTAATAAACGTATAATATTTACTCTTCTAAAAGTGTTCAAAGGATTTTTGAATTAAATTCCTGAGAAAACTTCATATTTAATGGTTAGATATTTGTTTATTTATAACATGCTTATAATAAAGGAGAAATCAAAAGATGAAAATGGTATTAATTTACAGTTTTATTTATTATACCCATAGGTCAAAAAACATACAAATAAAAAGTTAGTACAAACTCAGCAAAAAATTAATCATCATAAAAAATATACTTTTATAGTCTTTAGTGCGAAATTTGTTCTTGTTTGCCTGTGATTAAAATATCAACATTAGGAGTAATCGAACTTATCTTCACTCTTAAGTCCTCTTCAACACTTATTCTTCTTCTGTGTTTAGTTTTTATGTAGAAGAGTTCATACTCACACAAGTAACTCGTAACAAATGGCATCAAAAATAGCAGAGCTTGCCGGAAGATCAAAGGGACTCGGTTTTACATCCGATCCAGAAGTTAATCAAATATTTCTCTTTAAAATAATCTTTCATGTAACTATCTTCTGTTAGATCGATAAAACTTTCTTTTAGTTCCTTTCTTTTAGGGCTTTGACTCACGCGTACCACCTGAAACGTTCCCGCGTACCACCAGTGGTACGCGTACCACCGGTTGGGAACCCCTGCACTACGACAATAACGTTTTTATTGTTGTATTTTGATGAAAACGACCTATTTAATACAAATAATACATATAACTTTTATAAAAAAGCTTAAAAAACGGTAATTGGCACTGATATTTTATTTTGAACCCACAACTTTAACTCTCTAAACCCATTTTCGTGTAAAACTCGGTAAAATGCTATATTTTCATGAAAAATGGCTGTTTTTGGTATCATTGAGTTTTTATCAAAAATACTGAAAAAAAAGTCGAGAATTACTGGAACAACTATTCTGTTTGCATAATTAGTTGTATATCATGAATAATAATTAATATTTTGCATAATTATTTATTTATTTTATCATTTATTACAAAAGGAAATGTGGGTTTTTTTAGGCACCCTATGGGTTTTTTTCACCCCTCATTTCAAAGACTACCGTACTGTCCCTAATTGGCGGACTGAGCTGAAATTTTAGTATTTTATTCTCATAATAACGGGATAACACAAAACCACGTGAAAAATGCGGTAAAGTCTTCATAACATATATTTTTACAGCATCAAAATCTGCATAACTAAATCATATTTTTAGCCCAAAATCGACATTTTCTATTTATTCAAAAAACTAAGTAAATAAACGGTTCTTTGACTTGCTTTTACGTACCTGCCACTCTTAATAGCATACAAAGACAGGGCACATGAGAATTTAAAATTATTTCAATTATTTATTTAAAATATCTCGATGGGTTTTTTTAGGGTACAATTTGGAGTGGGTTTTTTTACAGGACATCACTATACTACCTTAGAAATCCTCATTTTTATCATCACGGATTTAGCTGCGTACACCTACCCCCTTATAAATAACTCTTAAGAAGAAGACCTATTGCTTAATTAATAATTTAGACCTTGCTTAATTAATAATTTGAAAATTTTCAACCGAATTGCCCCCCAGGTAGGGCTTGGATAACCAGGTTCTATTGACTTTCCCCGAATGATTTTCGAGAAAAAAAAAGACAGGGGGGACATGGAAAATTTAGGAAGGCTTTGGTGGGACATGGGCCAAAAAAGGTTGGAAAACACTGATTTAGACACAACTATTTTTGCACATCCTAATAATATTTACCCTCTGAATTAAAATATTATATATGTTAGCAAATTCTATTGTCCAATTATACATCTCCCTTTTCAAAAAACTCAACTATAATAACATTTTAACATAATTTTTAAAAAAATAACTGTTGAAAAAGAAACCCGGAATACCAATTAATAACTAAAAACAAATGAGTAAATAGTCATATGCAATCTAGCGCTCCCGTTTTCGGCAATTACCTTTGTTATTTTACAATTATCGTATATATGCATTAAAACCTCCCTAAAAACAGCAATTTGAAGAATATAATGGGAGTGGCTTTCACGAATACATACAGTAGATCCATGTATCCAGGGCCTCCCAATGGCACTGTATATTTGGACGGCTTTTTTCAACTAAACTCTACTCTAATTTCCACGGCTAGGCTACAGCTCGGCGTTTCATTGGTTCAATCACTAAGCACCCAGACTGCTACGTCATCACGAGACCTAGAGCGCATGCGCCACTAGCCGTTTTGGCCGTCCAAATATACACTTCGCCTCCCAATTTCACTTAAAAAATATTGAATTCTATACAGAGTGCTTCAAAAGTCCGTTTCGCGGCTTTTATTTGGAACCAAAGTGTCCCAGGGTCACGGAAGTAAGGTCTACCAGGTAAGTGACTCTGGAGAATCTATTGCGATGACTTACAGCGCCTCTAGCGGCGAAATTATAAAGTAAAAAAATTATTTTTATAGAACTCACTGAAAAAAAAATTCATTAAATTATCGTGAATATTCGCGGATATAATAGCATGTGAAAATAACCCTTTTTCAATTCTAAAAAGAAAAAGTTCAAAATTTGAATGTTTTTATGATTTTTTTATGAAATTTTGTCTTTATCCAGCTTGCTCCATCTCCTTTAGTTTTTAAATTAATTTTTTAACTTTTTATTTTGCCACTAGAGGCGCTGTAAGTCATCTCCAGGGATTCTTCAGGGTCACTTACCTAGGGTTGATCTAAGGACACTTTGACTCCATATAAAAGCCGCGAAATGGACTTTTGTAACACCCTGTATATTCGTTCTCATCTGGGTGAATGGGAACCCCAATTGCCATTTTATGATCCATTTTTAAACTTTTCAGGAAAATGTTGTGGCTAGTTTTTGTTAAAAATAGCTTTTCATGTGTTCCTTTTTGTAGCTTTTCTCTTATATAATTTTTTCAAAGGTAAGTTAAGTAACTTCCTTCTTATTTTGGTCATTATTTCAATTTTCAAGTTAGAAACAGAATGAGTTATTGAAGAAGTTCCTACTATACAATTTGTTTTTCAAAATAAGATATTTTGTACAAAACTCCATACATTGTACCTAGGGCCACTTGTTTTCTTTGTAATTAGGCTGGCTCTAAGTACAACCCCAATGATATTCTGTGTGATTTAATGCCAAAATGTAGTGATCTTGAAGTTTTAATTTCATGTTTTTTTTTAATTTTATTCCAATATAAGAAAGGTTTATAGCATACGAAACAGGGTTGGCTGAATTGGACCCAATGGGTTTAAACAAAAAAAAAAGACATGTGAAAAAATCCGAGCGTCCACGCCCCCTTTTCTTTGTGCTCAAGCTTTTTTTTTAGACCTTACAACTAATATAAATAAGAGCATTTTCTTTCAAAATTAACTTATTGCTACTTATTTTCCTATGCTATTTACTGGCACTATTATGACTTGACTTTGGTTATTACTATTTAGATTTAGACGATTTATCTATTGCATCTTGTGGGTAATTAATCTAAATATTTCAAGAATTTTTTCGTTGCAAAATAAAGGCAGTTTGTCTTGAGTCAGCGTTGCTCCCGTTAGAATCTCCAACTGCAGTCGAGGTATTTCCGCGGCAGGACAGTCACAGATGATGTGCAGCGGTCGTCCACGCCCCTTACATTCTTATTGGGTGGGGAAGGAGGTAGGAAAGTGTATTGAGATAATAAAAACGACAAAATATTCCACAGCGTAGCGAAATTTTTGTCCGTCGCATGACAATAAGCTACTGTTTCCTCCGATTGACTGCCACCGTAAGATTTGTTCATTGATTCGCCCAAAGGTGCGTATACGCACCATTTCATTTATTTTATACAATATTTATTATGCACGAAACTTTTTTGTGTCTTATATGAGGCCCCTAGTTTCAAAACCGGACATTTGCATTTTGACACAGCTTCGGTAAGAGTCGACGCGGTCGCCAAATGGAATATTACGGTATCATGCTATATCACGGCTGGTCGCCCGTTCCGGGCGCCATGTTTTACACCGACTCAAATGATAACACTTAAGTGCGTTACGATATATAATTTTGTTCTTATTTTTAAATTAAACAGTTACCGGGGATTGAAATATGTATCTCCCGCATACAGAGCGTGCAGCACCATACCGCAGATCCAGCGGGATATACTGAAATCGTAAAAACTTGTTATAACATTCTTTTACTTGGGTTAATCTTTATTTGAGTCGTGGTAAAACATGGTGGCCGGAAAGGAGACCGGCCGTGATATAGCGGCAACTAGTCTTCCATTTGGCGACCGATTCGCAGTCATCAAATGGTCGATTCTTTTATCAAAGCTGTGTCAAAATGCAAATGTCCGGTTTTGAAACTAGTGGCCTCATATATAATGAAGGTAATTTAATCATATTTCAATGACAATGTTACAACATTTTATAAAATTTCTATGCTTGGCTTAAAATGGGTTAATTTCTAGTTTAGATCATTGGCCGAAATGGCTAAAACAACCTAAGAAAAATAACCTACTGCACATGCTTTTATTTTCAATTTTAAAATTCTAATTAAAAATATACATTTTCAGTAATTACTCTTAAAACCTGTTTTTTTTCTCAGCAAGGAACCAGTGTTTTTCGAAACAGTTTACTATGTATTGACAACGCGAGTGTAACTTTTATATGAAACGCAACTGATGTGATGCTATTAAATAAAAATCACCATGGAAACCGAGGGGCCATCCCTCGGTTGTGTCGAGTGTTTTTTTTTCCTATACAGGTTGTCTCTAAGGATATACGAAAATTCCGGTCAATGTAAAAACTGGTCAGCGAAGACCGGTCAATTAAAACTGATTTATTACATGAGTGTAAAGCTAAATATTTTTTTACCGGATTAGTGACCAGTTTTTGTATGGACATGAATTTTCACGACACTGTCTCAAAAGGTTGGTGCAATACAATATTTTCACTATGTCCGCAAATGTTAACTGTATCCGCTAGAGGACAATGTGCACTGGCAAAGGGGTAATGTTTAACTGAAATATTTTAAGGACAAAAAAATTATCACACATTCGGGAAAAACTGCTCCCGAAAAGCCTTGTAAACCAAATTTTATAAAGTTCTACAGGTAATTTTAGCAGATAAATTCACTTTCTTATTAGGAGGTCTGAAAAGTATTGAAATTAAATCTGATGTAAAAAAATTTTATATTTCCTCTGCAAGTTACTGGAAGATAGTTATGAAATTTTGCGTGTAGGGGTTTTCAGAGGAGCTCGTTACGAATATGTGATAAAAATTCCTAGTTTTCATTAGAATAAAAAAAAATTAAACTTCCCCGGCGAACATTGTCCTCTAGAGTAGACAGTTATCATTTGCGGACATAAGCGGGGCCGCCGCAAACGCAACACGAGTTGCGTTTGTGTTCCACTCTTATGCCAGGGAACTTATGTTATGAACTTATCTTATGTTAGGAACTTATGTCAGGGCCCACGTCCAGGGCCCTGACATAAGTTCCTAAGAAAAACTTGTTTGTCATGGAATTGCATACCTGCATGGTGAGTTTTGGACAGACTCCGTAGAGTGAGGAAAATATAAGTTTAGAAAAAGAAACTATGGAAACGGTATCATTTAGTTTAAAACTAATTGAGTCGTCAGTTAGAAGAAGGGAATAAGTCCAAAAACCACGTTTTGAGAAAATTGAAAAAACAACTGTAAAAGTAATGGAATTTTTATTGTATAACCCGCAAATAAGTTTGAAATTAAATTAAGAGCAAATTTTATTTTGGCTTAGTTTACAGTAAAAATAATAGGAAAAGGAAGACTAATTTAAATTCCAAATTAAATTAAAAAAATACAATGAAAGGACATGGATTTTTCAAATGCAAAAGGCTTTATAACTGCTGATAGGGGGTAGATATTTTCACTTAAGTAAGCAAAAAAAGTAAATTAGTAATTTTTTGGACTTATTGCCTTCTTCTAACTGACGATTCAATTGATAATAGGGGTAGTATCTAAAGTAATATCTTTTAACTTCTTTGATATTCTTAGTAATGCCGGAATATAAATACAGAAATATTAAAGCTAATAATACATGCTTAAGAAGCATTATACAGGGTGTATGAAATAGTGTAACAATGGGCAATTTCCTAAAATATTTATTTTAATTCGATAACAAATCAGCTGGGACTAGCTGCCAAACCATAGAGGTTTATATAATAATGATGCAGAAAATAACTTTTTATACTGCCCCCGTAGCTCTTAAAAACCCCCAATTAAAAAAAATTAATATTAATTTCTGAGAAATACAAATGTCTAACGCAGTCTTCAGAACTCATTGAGATATAAAAATTTAAAGAGTTGGAGACTTTCAGTACTTTTTAGCCTACTTTTCGTAAGCAAAATACGGCTCATCCACAAATTTAAATAAAAACTGTTTTATGTGGCGATAGGGGGAATAATTTAAAAAAAATTAAATCGTACCGACCCAAAAAAAATTTAAACTTTCATATCTTAGAAAAATATTTTTTATTAATTTCTGAATAAAACAAAAAAATATATCTTCAAATTCACTAAATAATACGATAATATGTATAAAAGATATTTCTTGCATCTCTTCTGAAATAGACCCCATGGAATGGCAAATAGCATAATCTAATTTGTCACCTCATTTAATGAAAATTTAGAAATGGAATCTCGGGGAAATATTTTAGGGAACAGTCGATAGATTGTTACACTTTATTTGAAACACTCTATATACCGATAGCTATGCGACTAGGTTCAAAATTTTAACTTTATGAATATTAAAATGGCACTGTCTATATCCACGAAAGTAACAACTCAACTCTAAAGAATTTCGCTAATACTTTAGCGAAGTGTATATTTGGACGGCCAAAACGGCCAGTGGCGCATGCGCTGTAGGTCTCGTGATTACGTAGCAGTCTCGGCGCTTAGTGATGGAACGCCGAGCCGTGGAAATTAGAGTAGAGTTTAGTTGAAAAAAAGCCGTCCAAATATACTTTAGCGTGGGGCAACTTCGTGGATTTAGACAATTCACATCAAAATTTAGTTAGAAAAAGGGGCAATATTTGATCTCAAATTGTATGGACTTATTTAACATCAAATCCTTGGTTAGTTTACCGGAAGTAGACCAGTTTTAAAACTACTTCTTTCAGTAGTTGGGATGAATTTTTACTTTATTTATACTGAGACAGAGAAAATACATCGAGGACAAGGTCGAGAATCAAACTCGACAACAGTGTGCGGACTGGGATGTCTACAAGTAGTTTTAAAATGTAAAATAAAAAATCCCAAGGGCACTGGCTATTGGAACGGCTTTTTTTCAACTAAACTCTACTCTAATGTCCACGGCCCGGCGTTCCATTGGTTCCATCACTAAGCGCCGAGACTGCTACGTAATTACGAGACCTAGAGCGCATGCGCCACGGGCCGTTTGGGCCGTGCAAATAGACACTTCGAATCCCAAGACACAAAAAAGTTCAATATTCGTCGAATTTTCGTCACCTATGTCCAAATTTTGTTTACTTCTAGTTGCAGTTACGTAAACTTGACATGTTTGGTTTGTTCTACTAGGGGTTATCTATGAGTAATTAAATAAATTTGATGTGAGTACTACACCGCAATATATGCAAAAATAAATGAAGAGTCATTTTCTTTCCTGAATATGTAAAAAATATAACATTTCTTGTTTTTTATGTGTCTAATTTTGATGAATTGTTGGGTTTTTTTTTTCAAAATAAATCTTCATCTTTCTTTTATTTAGTTTATTTTTAAATCAGTTTTTAAAATAATAATGGTATTTTGATATTTAAAATTCAGATGAATTAAGTAATGAAGAATATTTAAAGAAATTTAGAAACTTAATATAATTTAATAGACTTAAGTAGAACATACCAAATATGTGGAGGTAAGGTAAGTTCAACTAAAATCAAACGAAATTTGACCTCTCTATTCTTTTACAGTAACAGTTAAATGTTCCAAACAGCACAGCTCATACCAAACACGTCGAGTTTACGAAACTGTAACTTGAAGTTAACAGAATTCGCCCATACATGACGAAAATTGAACGAATATGGAACGTTTGGGGGTGTACGTTAGAATACGTGAAGAAAAGGTTTAATAAAAAAAATATTTTTTTTATATTAAGAACACAAACGGTAAAAAATAATCTAAAAGAATTCATAAAGAAAGCGGTAAATATTAATAAAGAGATATTAAATATTGCTTATAAATAACTCTAGTTAAGAAAAAAAAACAAAGGGCTAATGTCTAAAAGTTAAGTGTTCGAATCCGAATTATAAACGCAAAATAAGAATTATAATCCAGACTTTCCAAGATAAACAAAATTTTATCTTTTAGTTTATCAAAAATAATTTTTTTTTCAAAATTAATACAGTCAATGCCAACAATTTTTTTAATATAATAAGTTAAACCTTTATATACGAGTTTCAAGACAGTGATTCCGTTAGTACGAATAGCTCAGTTGGTAAAGCAAGCAGCCTTCAGAGTCTAGCTGTTGGCAAATATCCGATACGGGTTCGAGCCTGGCTTTAGCAGTTATGTGAATTTATTTATTTTTAGGTCCTGATAATGGAATGTTAAATAGAATATTTGATGCCTAGGCTGTCGGGCCAGGTGGCTCAGTTGGTTGAGGTGCTCAAACAGCCGAAAAGCCTGGTCATCGCGCTGGGATGGTCTTCAGTTCGAGCCCATCCCCTAGGTCTAAATTCCCGGGGGCCAGTGGTCCGTTTCATTCGGCCTGTAAAGCCGCGTTGGGTCAGCTAGAGGGCGTGAGGATAGGAGTCGGACCACTGGCACGCGCGTTCGGGGGTGTCCGTAAGCAATCCAGTCTTAAGGTTAGTCGTTAGGAGGCGGACAACTCCAGAGATTGGGCAGGGCCAAGTTCCTTCCTCCTCAACACCCGAGTGTCACTGGTCATCGTCGTCGGGGCCGGCCGGCCTGGCTCTGCCGGCGTTTCTTCTCTTGGCCGGCGGAGCCCCCTGCCGGCCGGTTTCGGCGACTCTCGACCAGTGGCACTCGGTGAGAGGACTGAATGAACTTAGCCCAATTTTTTGAAAAAGTCAGCTTCATATAGGTGAACTAACTCCTCGGAGCGTCAGCCCCGGTAGCCTAGTTGGTAAAGGCACGGGTTCTGTGGAGGTTCCCGAAGCTGGCCTCGAACCGACCCAGGTTCTATTCCAAGCGAGCGATTGGAAAATAAAAGAGTATAAGGCAGGTGTCATAGAAAGTAACCAGTAACCAGTGACTTGTCTTGGAAGGCGACTTAGTTCAGAATAAATATATTGAAGTCTTCCTAAATAAGTCACAATAAAGTAAGTGTAAATACCATTGTAGCTGTCTATCCTGATAGCACAGTCGGTAAAGCCTCAGACTCTGTTGAGGTTCAGATGGTTGGCTTTAACAAGCTGCAGGTTCGAATCCAGGTCAGCGAAGGAAAGAAAAACCAGTAATAATGTCTGTGGAGAGTATACTGCGAGTGTTATAGAGGCAAGTGGAAGAAGACCAACTTCTCTCCAAAGTAATACAAATATTTTTCCATGAGCATTAGATGATATAACAACCAATAAGTGAAAGGAAGTCCGGAGCAAACAGCTTAGATGGCTCAGTTGGTAGAGTGATGACTGCCGTGATTCCGAAAGCGGTCCTCTGGGAGAGGTAGGTTCGAGCCCTGGGAGAAGAATATATTCTTCTTATCTAACGGAGGTAAGTCACAATAGTGTAAGCTTAATTACCACAGGTGCTGTGCGTCCCGATAGCCCAGTCGGTAAGGCTTCTGACTGTTGAGGTCCAGATGGGTGGTCAAAGAAGGCTGCAGGTTCGATTCCGGGTGAAAAGCCATTAATAAAGACCGTTCTGGGGAGAGGATACTGCAAGAGTGGTAGAGGCAAGAAAATGCTAGCAAATTTCTCTGAAAAGTGGAAAATATATTTTTTATGAGGAATAGATGGTTTCAACCAGTAAGTGAAAGAAAGTCCGGAGCAAACAGCTTCGATGGCTCAGTTGGTAGAGCGATGACTCTCTGTAGAGACTCCGACAGCTGTCCTCTGGGTGAAGTAGGTTCCAGCCCAGTTGGAAGACGATATTCTAATCTAACCAAGGTAATTCACGATAGTGTAATCATAATTACCACAGGTGCTGTGCATCCCGATAGCCTAGTCGGTAAAGCCTCTGTTCGTTGAGGTCCTGATGGGTGGTAGAGTCAAACTGCAGGTTCGAGCCCGGAAGACGGAAGCCTGAAGAAGTGGATGTACACTCCCGTTGAAAGGTAGAGGAACTTTTCTATATGGCGCCATTCCGAGGTAAGTCACAATAGACTGATTGCAATTCCTTCTGTAGGTGTGAGTCCCGGTAGCCTGGTCGGCAGAGTCGTTGGATCGGTAAGGAACTGGCTAGTGGTAGATTCCTGACGGAGGTTCGAACCCAGGCGTGGGAGTTGTTAAAATAAAGGTAAGTAAAATCTCTCGTAAATCACACTGTAATCCATCTCGTCTTCCAACAGGTGTCCGGTGGAAAAGAAGACGTTGGAGAAGTGTGGAGAAGATTCTGGACCAAGAGAGGGAGGAAGAGGTCTTCTCCAGGGAAGAGAATTTCGGAGGAAGAGAACTGCAAGTGGAGGGGAAGTCTTCTCCAGGAAAGAACGTCCAGAGGGTGCCACCTGTTAGCGTACGGTTGGAGAGGGGAAGGTTCTCTTGAAGCAGGTGACGTAGGAGTATGCAGATGCCGAGTTCTCTTCCTCGCCACTTCTCTTTTATTCCCTTCTCTTCTCTTACATCTCTTCTTCTCTCTCTCTTCCCTTTACGCTTCTCTATTTTCTTCTCTTCTATGTTCTCTTCTTCTCTTACCTCTCTTCTTGCTCTAAGACCTTCTCTTCTCCCTCTAGAGCGGAAAGAAAAAGAGAAGGACCTAGAGCAAGAAGAGAGGTAAGAGAAGAAGAGAAGAAAGTAGAGAAGCGTAAAGGGAAGAAAGAGAGAGAAAAAAGAGAGGGGAGTAAAAGAGAAGTGGCGAGGAAGAGAGGGAGAGAAGTGGCGAGGAAGAGAACTCTTCCCCTGTGTTCCCCTACGTCACACCACCTTCCACTTCGAGAGAACCTTCCCCTCTCCAACCATACCCCAACAGAGGCCACCCTCTGAACGTTCTTTCCTGGAGAAGACTTTCCTTCCACTTGCACATCTCTTCCTCCGAACTTTCCTCCACTGGAGAAGATATCTTCCTCCCTGTCCTCCTCCAGAATCTGCACACTTCCCCAACGTCTTCTTTTCCACCGGACACCTGTTGGAAGACGAGAGAGATATTACTGTGTGAGTTACGAGAGATGTCACTTACTTTTATTTAGACAGCTCCCACGCCTGATGGGTTCGAACCTCCGTCAGGAATCTGCCACTCACCTGGACCTCCCCTATCCAACGACTCTGCTAACCAGGCTACCGGGACTAACACCTACAGAGTCACTTGCACTTAGTCCATTGTGACTTACCTCAGAATGGCGCCATATAGAAGTACCGCTACCTTCCAAGGGATGTTCACATCCACTTCTTCAGGGTTTTTTCTTCCGGGCTCGAACCTGCAGCTTGACTCAGCCATCCATCTGGACCTCACTGATCAGAGGCCTTACCAACTGGGCTATCGGGACGCACAGCACCTGTGGTAATTATACTTACACTATTCTGACATCCCTCGGTTAGCTTAGAAGAATATTGTCTTCCGACTGGGGCTCGAACCTACTTCGCCCAGAGGACCGCTGTCGGAGTCTCTGCAGAGAGTCATCGCTCTACCAACTGAGCCATCGAAGCTGTTTGCTCGGGATTTTCTTTCACTTACTGGTTCTATTACCATCTATTCCTTATGGAAAAATATTTTCATTACTTTTCAGAGAAGTTGGACTTCCTCCACTTGCCCCTATAACACGTGAAGTTTTCTCTCCCCAGACATTATTACAGGTATTCCTCTCCTTCGCTGACCTGGACTCGAACCTGCAGCTTGTTCAGGCCAACATCTGAACCTCAACAGGGTCCAAAGCTTTACCGACTGGGCTATCGGGATATACGGCTACATTGGTATTTACACTTTCTTTATTGTGACATATTAAGGAAGATTTCAATTAGAGTCTGAGCTATGCCGTCTTCCAAGACAAGTCGCTGTCTAATTCCTATGACACCTGCCTTTTATTCTTTTATTTTCCATTCGCTCACTTGGAATAGAACCTGGGTCGGTTCGAGGCCAGCTTCGGGAACCTCCACATAACCCGTGCCTGTACCAACTGGGCTACCGGGGCTGACACTCCGAGGAGTTAGTTCACCTATATGAAGCTGACTTTTTCAAAAAATTCGGCTAAGTTCATTCAGTCCTCTCACCGAGTGCCACTGGTCGAGTGTCGCCGAAACCGGCCGGCAGGGGGCTCCGCCGGCCAAGAGAAGAAACGCCGGCAGAGCCAGGCCGGCCGGCCCCGACGACGATGACCAGTGACACTCGGGTGTTGAGGAGGAAGGAACTTGGCCCTGCCCAATCTCTGGAGTTGTCCGCCTCCTAACGACTAACCTTAAGATTGGATTGCTTACGGACACCCCCGAACGCGCGTGCCAGTGGTCCAACTCCTACCCTCACGCCCTCTAGCTGACCCATCGCGGCTTTTCAGGCCGAATAACACAGACCACTGGCCCCCGGAAATTTCGACCTAGGGGATGGGCTCGAACTGAAGACCATCCCAGCGCGCTAACCAGGCTTTTCGGCTGTTTGAGCGCCTCAATCAACTGAGCCACCTGGCCCGACAGCCTAGCCATCCAATATTCTATTTAACATTCCAATATTAGGACTCTAAAAATAAATAAATTCGCATAACTGCTAAAGCCAGGCTCGAACTCGTATCGGATATTTGCCAACAGCTAGACTCTGAAGGCTGCTTGCTTTACTAACTAAGCTATTCGTACTAACTGAATCACTGTCTTGAAACTCGTATATAAAGTTTTAACTTATTATTAAAAAAATTGTTGGCATTGGCTGTGTTAATTTTGAAAAAAAATTATTTTTGATAAAGTAAAAGATAAAATTTTGTTTATCTTTGAAAGTCTGGATTATAATTCTTATTTTGCGTTTATAATTCGGATTCGAACGTTTAACTTTTTGACATTAGACCCCTTGGCTTTTGTTTCTTTACTAGAGTTACTTATAAACAATATTTATTACCTCTGTATTAATATTTACCGCTTACTTTGTGAATTCTTACAGATTAATTTTTACCGTTATTCTTCTTAATTTAAAAAATATATTTTTTTTATTTACCCTTTCTTTCCCGTATTTTAACGTTGCACTCCAAACGTTCAATTTTCGTCATGTATGGCCAAATTCTGTTTACTTCAAGTAGCAGTTATGTAAACTTGACATGTTTGGCATGAGCTGTTCTACTAGGGACATTTAACCGTTACTGTAAAATAATTGAGTGATAAAATTTCGTTTGATTTTAATTGAACTTACCTAACCTCAACATATTTTGTATGATCTACTTGAGTCTATAAAATTGTATGAAGTTTTTTAATTTATTTTAAATATACTTCATTACTTAATTCATCTACATTTTAAATATCCTAATGAAACTGATTTAAAAATTATCTAAATGTTATATTTTTTATATATTAAGGAAAGGAAATGACTTCAGTCATTTATTTTAGCTCAAGCAATTTGGAAACTAAAATATGATCCGTTAAATCTTATAATTCCGAGTGTGACGTCAGAGCGAACTCTCGACTTTGGTAACAATGCGCATGCTTGATTGATTATTTGCTGTTGTTTTTTAAATTTTAATAAAATAATATTAACTGGGGATAGAACCCACGAACTGCTGCATGCTATGCAAGCACGTTACCACTGCTCCAGCGAGGATTCAGTAACTTTAAGACTTATTTTAACATCTTTCTTTGTGAAGCATAGGCCACCCCACGTGACCGTGTTGGAATTCGCTCTGACGTCACTCTCGGAATTATAGGCTTTAGGGGCCAATCATTAATTACGTAAGGATGATTTTGGCAATTTTTGACCCCCCCCTACCCCCATGTAAGGGTACGTACGATTTTTCAAACACCTCCCCCCCATTCTTACGTAAGATTCTATTTCGTTTGATCAGTTTAAACTCGAATAAAAAAGATACATCTGGTATACCCTCATTTTTTAAAATTAAAGTTTCTATAATATCCCGAGATCAGCAGCATTTTTAAGTTTTCCTGGGGTTATTCAATAGTTATTTGATTGGAATTGGTTTACATTAACTTAGAAAATCTTACGTAAGTATTGGTTTGACCCCCCCCCACCCCCCAAGTAAGGGTATGTAGAGATTTGATTTTTCCAACCCCCCCTCCCCCTCGGGATCCTTACGTAATTAATGAATGGCCCCTTAACGGATTGTATTAAAATTACGAGGTAGTACTCTCATCTACTCTATTAAATTACTCATTGATAACCTCTAGTAGAACAAACCAAACATGTCACGTTTACGTAACTGCAACTAGAAGTAAACGAAATTTGGCCGTAGGTGACGAAAATTAGACGAATATCAAACGTTTTTGCTTCTTGGGATTTTTTTATATTTTAAAACTACTTATTAAGAGACGGGTAATATCCTAGTGATATTATTTACATCCCGGTCGACGCACTGTACCTGGTGTCGAGTTTGATTCTCGATTTTCCCCTGGATGTATCTTCTCTGTCGCTGTGTAAGTAAAAAGGCACTGTCTATTTGGACGGCCTTTTTTCAACTAAACTCTACTCTAATTTCCACGTCCCGGCGTTCCATTGGTTCTATCACTAAGCGCCAAGACTGCTACGTAACCACGAGACCTACAGCGCATGCGCCACGGGCCGTTTGGGCCGTCCAAATAAACACTTCGAAGTAAAAATTCATCCCAACTACTTAACCCTTTTTGTCTCGCCGGGACTTGTAAGTCCCACTTCCCAATGCTCCAAATTCGTCCAATTTTCGTCATGTAAGGCCAAAATTAGTTTACTTATAGTTGCAGTCACGTAAACTTGACATATTTTGGATGAGGAAAATAATTTGGGGCATAAAGGGTTATAGTAGTTTTAAAACTGATCTACTTCCAGTAAACCAGCCAATGTTTTAGATGTTGTACCAGTCTATATAACAGTCTATATAACTATATAACTTGAGATCAAATATTATCAATTTTTTCAAACTAAATTTTCATATTCTTCCTAGTCTATCGCACAGCTCTTACCAAAAGTGACGTTTACGTAACTGCAACAAGAAGTAAACTAAATAGAGTAATTCCAATCATCTAAACTTACATCGAATAGTGTTTTTTTTATTTTTCGTTTTTATCAATTTTTATTAATCTGTACAAAGAGTGTTTCAAATTGAGTGTATCGTTAGACTTTACTCTGAAATATTCCCCTAGACATACTTCCATTTCTAAATTTTCATTAAATGAGGCGACGAATTAGATTATGCAATTCGCCACTCAAAGGGAGTCTATTTCAGAAGATATGCAGGAAATAACGTTTTATACTTTTTATCGTATTATTTAGTGAATTTGAAGATATTGAAATATAATTTTTTGTCTTATCAGACATTAATAAAAAATAATTTTTCTAAGATATATTTAAATTTTTATGGGGTCGGTACGATTCAATTTTTTAAAATTATTCCTATTACCACATAAAACGTTTTCCAATAAAATTTCGAAGTGTATATTTGGACGGCCAAAACGGCCAGTGGCGCATGCGCTGTAGGTCTCGTGATTACGTAGCAGTCTCGGCGCTTAGTGATGGAACCAATGGAACGCCGAGCCGTGGAAATTAGAGTAGAGTTTAGTTGAAAAAAGGCCGTCCAAATATACAGTGCCATAAAATTTGTGGATGAACATTATTTTGCCCTGAAAAAGGTTGCTAAAAAGTACTGTAAATTTCCAACTCTTTAAATTTTTTTATCTCAGTGAATTCTAAAGATTGAGATAGAAATTTGTCTTTTTCAGAAATTAATATGAATTTTTTTTACAAGCTACAAGGGCAGTATAAAAAGTTATTTTATGCATCATTATATAGACCTCTATGGTTTGGAAGCTAGTCCCATCTGATTTGCTGTCAAATTAAAAGGATATTTGACAAATGGAATTTTCAAAGGAAAATATTTTAGGAAATAGTCCATTGTTACACTATTTCATACATCCTTGTATAATGCTTCTTAAGCATGTTTTATTAACTTTAATATTTCTGTATTTATATTCCTGCTTTACTATAAGAATATCAAAGTAATTAAAATAGTATATTACTTCAGAAACTACTCCCATTTCCTATTATCAATTGAATCGTCAGTTAGAAAAACGGAATAAGTCCAAAAAAGGACAAATTGACTTTTTGTGCTTAATAACATCTCCAAGCTTTGCTCAACGCATGAGTGAAAAGAGGGTAAAATATATACCCTCTATCAACAGATATAGCCCTTTGAATTTGTGAAATCGATGTTCTTTCATTGTATTTTTTAAATTAATTTGGAATTAAAATTAGTCTTTCTTTTCCTATTATTTATACTGTAAACTAAGACAAAATAAAATTTACTTTTAATTTAAAAGTATTTTTTATGCAGGGAATGTTTGATTCCATTCATATTCACTTACTCCATTGATACTGCTTTGATGACTCAGTTTCATTATAATTTTTAATTTTATTTGTCTTATTCTTCTTATTTCTCCTTTTTGTCGTGTGAACTAAGAATCAATATAATTTCAATGTAAACTTAATGGGTTTTTTTTAATTTTCCTTCAGAAAAATTTCAGAAAAAAGGTGTAAAAAAGGGTAAAAATCCATCCACTTTTCTTACCCGTTAAATATTTTTTAATGTACTTATATTTGTTTTGCCGATTACTCTCCTTTCTAAATAAGGTTCTGTATTTACAGTAAAAATTTGATGGTTATACAATGAATATTCCATTACTTATACAGTTTTTTTTTTTTTTTCGATTTTCTCAAAACTTGGTTTTTGACCTTATTCCCTTCTTCCAACTGACGATTCAATAAGTTTTAAACTATACTCTGTTCATTTTGAACTGGCGCTTAGAAATATTTCCTTCCCCCACCACCGATGGGTAACCATAGCAACTATCCTCGTCAAAGTGACGAAGAAGGCATACTATTGGCTGCTCGAAGATCGTAACTATGGTTACGCTTCTAGCGTGGGGGAAAGCACTCTTTCTCAAGCGCCAATTCGAAATGAATAGAGTATAAATAAGACAGTTTCCATAGTTTCTTTTTCTTAACTTACATATTCCTCCCTCTACGGGGTCTCTCAAAATGTCTGTGCCATACTCACCATGCAGGTATGCAATTCAATGACAAACAAGTTTTTCTTAGGAACTTATGTCCGCAAATGAGAGATAACTGTGTCCCCTAGAGCAGTGGTCTCCAACCCCCGGTCCGTGGACCGGTGCCGGTCCGTGGATCAAATGATACCGGGCCGCGGGCTGACCATTTCATTGAAAATTAATTTAAATTCCTAGATTTATATTCCAAATTTATGAATGAATTGAATAATAAATCACTTTATATTATTTTTTCCTTATTTTTTGGTGTAAACTGTATTTTATTTTGAAAGCATGTTTAAATACATAAATTAAAATTAATAAATCAAAATAGTCTAGAATGCAAACAATCAACGCCTCCCCAGCGGGCCGCGGTAAAATTGTCAAACATTGACCGGTCCGTGGTGGTAAAAAGGTTGGGGACCACTGCTCTAGAGGACAATGTTCACCTGGGAAGTTTAACTTCTTTTTATTCTACACAAAACTAAGAATTTTTTTCACATATTCGTAAAGAGCTCCCCTGAAAACCCCTACACGCAAAATGTCATTACAATCTGCCAGTAACTTGCAGAGGAAATATCAAATTTTTTACATCAGATTTGAATTAAATTCACTTTCTTATTAGGAGGTCTGAAAAGTATTGATCTCCTAATTACCAGTACAATTTATAATACTTGGTTTGCAAGGATTTTCGGGAGTGGATTTTCCCGAATGTGTGATAATTTTTTGTCCTTAAAATAATAAAGTTAAACATTACCCCTTTGCCAGTGCACATTGTTCTCTAGCGGATACAGTTAACATTCGCGGACATGGGTTCCTGTGAAAATATTGTATTGCACCAACCTTTTGAGACGGTGTCGTGTGAAAATTCATGTCCATACAAAACCTGGTCAGTAATCCGGTAAAAAAATATTTAGCTTTACACATGTAATAAATTAGTTTTTATTGACCGGTCTTCGCTGACCAGTTTTTACATTGACCGGAATTTTCATATATCCTTTTAGACAACCTGTATAGGGAAAAAAATGCTCGACAACACCGAGGATGGCCCCTCGGTTTCCATGGTGATTTTTATTTACTATCATCACATCAGTTGGGTTTTATATAAAAGTTACACTCGTGGTCAATACATAGTAAAACTTCAGAACAGTTTCGAAAAGGAATAGTTCCTTTTTGGTTCAGTGAATCTTGCGTTTTCCATGCTGAGAAAAAAAAACAGGTTTTAAGAGTAACTACTGAAAATGTATAATTTTATTAGAATTTTGAAATTGAATATCGGTCGAATGGCGGGCAACGTTTATTTTTTCAAGATAAATTTATACTTCCTGGAAATAGTTAATAATACACACTACATATAATGCACATAACATTTAACTTTAAAAATTAATTTAACAAATTAATATCATTAGTATTAATATTATTTTGTAAACTAAATGATTACTAAATTGCTTGCAAAAACTCAGATTCCTAAATATGTTGGAAAAATATTAAAAATTAACAAAAATAATAAAAAATAATATATGGTTGATAAAAATAATGATGAGGGATCCCCTGTTCTATATTATTTCTTTTTCGACTTGATTACTTCAACACTCCAAATGTGTTTTGCATGATTTCAAATACACCCTGTTTAACCCTTTCTTATATTTTAATACAATTAAAACATGAAAATAAAACTTGCAGATCACTCCATTGTGGCATTAAATCACACAGAATATGATTGTGGTTGTACTTATAGCCAGCCCTTGGTACAATGTATGGAGTTTTGTACAAAATATCTTATTTAAAAAACACGTGGAGTTTGAACCTCTTAATTATCTCATTTTGTTTCTAACTTGAAAAACGAAATGATACCCAAAAAAAGAAAAAAATTATTTAACTTACCTTTGAGAAAATAATCTGAGAGCAAAGCTTCAAAAAAGAACTTTACACCTATGAAAAATTATTTTTACCAAAAACTAGCCACAACATTTTCCTGCAAGGTTTAAAAATCACCCAGCTGAGAAAGAATACTTTTAATTAAATATTACTTAAGTAAAGTGGGGTAGCTCAAGGTACACGGATCCAAAGTATATATTCTTGAAGGCCACCCCCCCCGATATTTTTCAAATTGATTTTTTAGTGGGTTTTTAAAGCATATATACGATAACTGTATAAAACCAAAGGTAATTGCCGAACACGGGAGCGCTAGAATGCACATGACTATTTACTAATTTGTTTTTAGTTACTTATTTGTATGCAGGTTATTTTTGCAACAGGGCTAAGTTTCAAAAATTTATGTTGAAATGTTATTATAGTTGATTTTTTTGAAAAGGGAGAGGTATAATGAGGAAGTTGCATGATTTTTTTTATTTTTTTAATCGATTCCTCTTGCAAAAATAAGCAACTACCTAAAATTTGAGGCCGATCGAGGAATTTTTTGATTGTCAAAAAAATTAACAAAAATCCCCTTTTTAAAAGCGCGCAAAAACGCCAAGAGTTTGGATGTGACGTCATCTTGTACGAAACATTGTTCAAAAGCAATGGAGTTGATGGTATTATTGTTGACGTCATCTTATAGTTTAAACAATAAACGTTTTCAGTCACGTGTTTTTTCTCGACTTGTAAATTAAAATATTTCATTACCCGTCCATTTTTTTTGAAAAACTGACTAGATATTTCATTTTACCATACAAAAAAACCATACGGAACACTTGTTTGTTTCGAAAATCTGGCACATGCAACTTCCTTATTGGACAGTAGTATTTGCTAGAAAAAAATATTTTAATGGTCCCAAACGAAGATAGTTGAAAATATTACTGCAGCCCACCGTGTGCCTAGCTACAGTGCCGATTGAGCGAAGTCTATCGTGGTTCAATTCAAAACTAAAGACTCCCGCGATCAACAATTCAAAATCCTAAAAGCCTGTAAACTAAAAGCATCTGATATTAGTCCAAGATTTCCTGACACCCCAGTTTATGTTAACTAGCACCTAACTTCTGAACTTAAGTCTTTATTTAGAGATGCAAGAAAAACTAAGGTAGAAAAAAATTTCAAGTTCTGTTGGGTTCGTGATGGGAAAATATTTCTAAGAAAAGATGAGTCATCTAGAGTATTACGTGTTAAGCATCACGACGATCTACTAAACATTCAATCCTCCACTTGATAGCTGTGACTTTCCTGTTGTAGATTGTGCTATACTTGAAAATCTAGATGATTTTGAAAACTTTCTGTTTTCGAACCCGTCAAACTGTAAGCCTGATTTTTTTGCCTTACATTTAAACATTAGAAGTTCACGCTCAAATTTCAATAGCTTTATTTCTGTTGTATCTAAATACCTAGATCATATCTCTATAATAATATTATCTGAAATATGGATATTTGATTATGAAACTTCTTTATATTCTATTGATGGTTTTGACTCGTTTTTCTGCTGTCGCGATATTAACCGCTCAGGTGGAATTGCTGTGTTTTGTAAAAAATATCTTAAATTTAATCAATTAGATGTCAATATTGTATCTGCTGAAATTATTTTATTGCATAGCAAACTGTTAAATTTAACAATATTATCTATTTATCGATCCCTTGCCTTTACAATAGATTATTTCACTAATGAGCTAAATTTAGTTTTATCAACTCTAAGTGATCCTAACGTAATGATCTTGGGTGATATTAATATAGACATTCTGAAAAATGACTTTGATACTAATGAATACCTAAATTGTTTATCGGAATATGGATATATTAGTTACATTAATAAACCCACTCGAGTAAATACATCTTCTTCATGCATTGATCACATTTTTGTTAAATCAAATATTTTTACAACAACATCGGGTATTTATATAAGTGATTTAAGCGATCATTACAATACTCTCTGTAAATTGTTTGGTCCTGAGTTACCTAAAATAGATATATATATATACTAAAAAGCAAATTGATTATAATGGATTTTATGACTTCTTAACTAGATATAATTTTAGATACGATCATATACAGTGCTTAGATCAGCAGTACAAATATTTAAATCTCTCGCTTACTAATATCAGAAATAATTTTAAATTCACTAACAGGACCAGAAAGAAGCATAAAAATCCTTGGATAAATAATGATATATTAATTCTTATTCGCAGGAAAGAAAAACTGTTTCGAAAAGTTCGTAAATATCCTTGGGATGTTGTTTACAAAATGGCATATCGTACCCATGTCTCGGAACTAAAAAGAATTATCGAAGTAACTAAATCAAATTACTATAAGAATAAATTCGAAAAATGTACCACAACCAAGCAAAAATGGAATTTTGTTAATAATATAATTATGTGGCATAAAATATAAATCCTCTGTTCTTCTCGTACCTCAACTTAATAGTGATCATGATTCTGCTTTACAATTCAACGTTCAATTTAATAATTGTACTGCATCCTCAATTGTCAATAGTAATGAATGCATTTTATATATTTCTCCATGTTTAAATTCTTTTGTTTTTCTCTCTTTAAATGATTATGAAGTAATCAATATTTTCAATACATTTACAAAAAATATTGATTCACTGGATTCTGATGGCATTAGCCTGAAACTTCTTAGGGTGTTCGCAATTAATAACTCGAATTTTATTTCAGATTTTATAAATCATTCAATTACTACTTGTGAGTTTCCTGACTCACTTAAAAAGGCTACCATAACTCCAATATTTAAATCTGGTAATAAAAATATACTGTCAAATTACCGTCCTATATCTATTCTACCCTCTTTCTCTAAAATAATTGAAAAAACTTTATCAATTAAAATGTATAACTTTTTAAACCATACGAAGTTTTTTGCAACTAATCAATATGGTTTTATAAAGGGCAAAAATACTGAATCCGCACTTTTAGAATTTAATAAATTTGTTTTTAACAGTATCGATAAAAATAAGAAAACAGCTGCAGTTTTTCTAGATATCTCTAAGGCTTTCGATAGTGTAAACCATTCCTTGCTAACTTTAAAATTAGAACACGCTGGATTCAGAGGCAATATATTAAAATGGTTTATATCGTATCTATCTAATAGAAAACAACGAGTAAAAATAGGGAATAGTTTTAGTGATTATATTATTGTTAATCGTGGAGTGCCTCAGGGATCTATTTTAGGCCCTTTATTGTTTTTAATTTTTATAAATGATTTTTGCAAACTGAAACTATCTGGTAAAATGATAACTTATGCAGATGACTCGGCATTACTATATTCTTGTGATAATCTCCTAGAACTCAAATCACAGATTGAAAATGACTTAATCGAAATCAGACAATGGTTTACCATTAATGACTTATCTCTAAATTTAAATAAAACTAAATACATTTATTTCTATCTTAAACAACCATTCATTCAACTAGATATTACATTTCATTTAAATTCTTGCGATGGCTCTTTTAATTGTAACTGTCCAAAGCTAGAACAAGTTAATAGTATTAAATATTTGGGTTTATTTATCGACTCAAATTTAAAATGGAAAACTCATGTTGGTGAGTTATGTAAAAGGCTTCGTTTCGCATTGGTTAAATTTCATCACCTAAAAAATAAAGTTACACAATCTTTTTTAAAAACCTTGTATTTTTCTTGGTTTTTCTCTTTAATCAATTATGGAATAATAATTTGGGGTGGAGATTATAAAACCAATTTATTGCCTTTAATTTCTATTCAGAATAAGTGTTTCAAAATCTTATGTTTAAATAACTCCGACTCAATTGACTTTAAAAGTTTAGGTTTACTCCCCGTGCGACATCTCGTTTTTTATAGAATTACACTTTACTTATTTAGCAATAGAAATATTTGTAATCTAAAAAATACGATTAACCAAAGGAGAATAAATGAAATTTATCAGATTCCTCGCTTTTACAAGGAGATATATCGTAAACATTTATTTTATCTTGCACCTAAGTTTTTTAATAGTCTACCTGCTGAGCTACAAAATATTTCTTCCTATCCCTCATTCAAACGTTGTTTACATAATTTTGTAATTTTTTAAAATAATGTTGAAGACCTTTTCTAAAGGAAGCATAATGTATTTTTTTTGCCTTAGCTGTTTGCCAACTTGTAAAACTTTAATTTAAATAATTCTGTCTTTTGTAAATTAAATTTATCATTTATTATTGTTATTTGTACTATGTTTTTTTTTTTGCATTTTTTGAATCTTATTATTGCTATGTAATTCAACCCACCTATTTATTTATTTTATTTTAAATATCACTCAATGTTCGCACTTTTTTTGGTTACCTGAACGGGACTGTTTCCCCTTGGTAACTCATATTATTTTATATATTTATTTGTAATTTCCATAGTGTAAAATAAAGATTATTATTATTATTATTATTAATTCAGAGGGTAAATATTATTAGTATATGCGAAAAAAATTGTGTCTAAATCTGTGTTTCCCAATTTTTTTTGGCCCATGCCCCACCAAAGCCTTCCTAAATTTTCCACACATGTCCTGTTTTTTTCTCGAAAATCCTTCCAGGAAATTCAATAGAACCTGATTATCCAAGCCCTACCTGGGGGGAAAATTTGGTTGAAAATTTTCAAATTGCCCCCTGTGGATCGTGTGCCCCACGTTGGGAAACACTATTAATTATTCAATAGGTCTTTTTAAAAGTTCATTAACACGGAAGCTTCCCCCCGGTGTACTTAATATGATGACATCTCGAGGAAAATCGACAGTGATAGCAGCTATCTAGGAATATTTAGAACACAAATTTATTTGCTAAAATGTTATAGTAAAAATATCACGTGAGAATTTGAAGGGGGAGAGTCCTAAAAATCTCACCAAGGGGGAGGGAGGGGTCCAAAATTTTGAAAAGACACCTCACGCAATTTATGGTCACCCCTGACTACACAAAATCGACATTGATAGCAGGATCGATAATTGCGACCTTAGCCCGAGTCTCTCCGCTGTCAGTCGATAAATATGTGACGTCGGGAGGGAATTTTCCCTTCCTCGCTTAGTGATGGAGGGTTTCATCTAACAACAGTTGTTTCTACGGACAACAACAACTAACAACATAGGAAGGAGTTCTAGGAATGCCGTGTCATTTCAGCAGACGAGTGGAGGACTGATCAATGGTCACCACTTTTTCAGTTGGAGTCGGTTAGACTAGCACTTGCCCTCCGCTCTCTTGCGTTACCTTCATATGCCATGCTGATGAGTCCTAACAAGGACGAAACCGGTAACGGTTGGAGGTGACGCTTGTTGAGAGTTGTGAGTTTACACTGAACTAACAACAGTTGCGGCTGCGTTTCGCTCGCATTGTACGCTCGATATGGAGAGGGAAGAAGGTATTGTCTTTGAATGGAGGATAGAGAACTTGAGATACTGGTGTAGGGAAGTGCACGGTGAATGCATCAAGAGTCCCGATTTCTATTGCCCATATTGTTCCACCATGGAACTGTATCCGAAGGGTATCAACGGGCAAGGAGAACATCTAGAGGTGCGATTATGCGATGTAACTTGCTTTCATGGTGAGCTCTCATTCTACTCTTTTGATGGATCCCTGCTATGCAAGCAACAGGTGAATGCAAAAAGGTACACAAATGTTCTTGAACTTCCTCCCGGACCCAAGTTCGAAGACGTCCTCTCCAGAATCGAGGAGGACTTCATCACTGTGAAATTACGTGTAAAGGAACAACGGTTTAAGGATAGAGGTTATTTGGAAATACGCATGTGCACAACCATAAATGTTTTAAAAATATCAGTGAAAATGAATCCAAGATGGATTGAAGAGATTGAATCAGATGAAACAAAATATGTTTGCGACATTTTTTTTCCACCAGATGACTACTATGATAGAATGACGTTAAAGACATGCTCTAAGAACGATATAATTCATTTTATGATCGAACCACCAAACAAGTACGAATACCCTTCCGCAGTTGAGATGAGCATTAGTTTGACGAGAAGCGATGGCACCGTTGACAGCTGTGTGAAGGAACACGTCTTTCGCGACAAGAGTCGTTGGACTTTCCCTGACCCACTGCAGAAGAAAGAATTAATTGGAAAAGAAATTTCACTCTTTTTGTGTTTGAAGAAAGCAGATTTGATTCAGAGTCCCTTTTGCGGGAATTTTGATTACAGATATGTCAGAATTGAGTTGAATAACACTCCCTTTTTGTCTGAGAAAGCACTATCCACGGATCATGTAGCTTCTAACACGGAGGCAGTGCTCACAAAAGATTCTGGAAGCCAGACTTCCCTCAATTCCGACATGCCAGACGATTCGGTACTAGTGCTATCCAAAGAATTTATGTGTCTCTACCAGGACCAGAAGCATTCCGACTTCCAACTCAAGTCCGACAATGTCACTTTCCCGGTCCACAAGGCTATCCTGAGTGCCCGGTCCCCTGTACTCGACCGCCTTCTATCATGTGACATGAAGGAAGCAGCATCAGGAACGGTGGACATTGGGGACCTAGACCCCTCTACCTTATCCCGATTCCTGACCTACCTCTACACCGGGGCTGTAGAAGAGGAGCTGCAGTGTGACAGAGCCCTCAAGCTCTACTACGCGGCAGACAAGTACCAGGTCTCCTCCCTCAAGAGGGACTGTTCCAAGTTCTTGTGTTCCAACGTGTCCATTTCGAACGTGTGCGACATTCTGTCTCTCGCGGACAGACACCGTGACGACGAATTAACTGCCGCGTCGCACGACTTCATCCTTGATAACTACAACGATGTCTTGAAATCCAAAGAGTGGGAGAGTTTCATGTGCAGGGAATCCTTGCTGGCCGTGAAAACAGTGACTCATTTTGCCGCGAAGCACAGTGTTGTCAGAAAGCACGAACCCCAATAGGATTTTCTCAAAGGTGAAGTTTTTCAAATATTTGCTATTTTAATTTCTTATATGTAGTGATCTTTTTCAATTGTGTTTCAAAAGTCTGTTTCACGGCTTTTATTTGGAACCCACCTCTCCTAGGGCCATGGAACTACAGGGTGTCCCAAAAAAGACTGACACATTACATTTTAAAAATCAATAACTCAAAAACTAAAAAAGATAAAAATAAGCGATTTTTTGAATTCTACTCTAAAGACCAAATAATTTAATGACACATAGTTTCGTAAATCGTAGTTCAAAAATCCCCCGACAGGTGGGAGCACTATTTTCCATTTTCTCCTATGGGGAGATTGATACTTTTATGCCCTGTCGGGGGATTTGGGAACAATGATTTACGAAAATTTGTGTCATGAAATTCTTAGGTCTTATGAGTAGGATGCAATAAACCGCGTATTTTTATCTTTTTAATTAAAAATTTTTAAAATGTCAGTCTTTTTTGGGACACCCTGTAGGTGCAGTTGATTTCAAATATGAGCTGTGAAACGGACTTTTGAAACATCCTGTATGTGTATAGTATAGGTATTGTCACTGTAAATTTAACATCCAGGGCAGACCTGTGATAGTTTACCAGCATTTTTTTTCAAGCACCTTTTAAAAAAACATGTAATTCGTAACTTTTGAATGTTTTATGTCAACACTATGAGTGTATTCCAAAGCTGTAAACTGACATTAAAGTCAGCTGGATCAAGCCATATGTTGAATATGTTGTTTCACATAACTTTTCGATAATCCGGTAGTGTAGGAGTAACAGAAATATAAAATAGCTAATTGATAATAAATAATTAATTTGGTCTAATTGTTATTTGATTGGGAAAAATTTGTATGGAATATGAATGGGTGTATTTTATTTCACATTTAAGTGTAGTGAATTATAATAAGAAACATAATTTGTCATGAATTTTTTTTTAGATTTTCTTTCAGCATAAATCCCATGTGTTTTAAAAAAAGGATTAAGTCTGATTTTTTTTTCAACTGCACGATACGAATTGATAGGGGAGACCGGGGAGGGATGGGACACTTCTTCCAAGAATATTTTTTAAAAAATTCCGTTTTCCTTGTATAAATTAACTTTCAAAATAACATCTTGAAACAATTTTACATGTTTAAAAAATATAACCAATGTGATAGTAAATAAAACTTAGATTTATAAACGAATTAAAATAAGTCTAAAACTGTTCCATCCCATCCCGGGCCGGGATGGGATGGAACACTTTTTTAAAAATTAAAACTTATGATTAATTTTTAAATATATGATTAAAAACCACAAAGATGGAAGGATTTTACACATTTCAAAGATTTATTACAAAAACATCAGTTATTTTACCCTATATTTACTTCCAAAAATCTAACTTTAGTGAAAAATACAAAATAGTTAAAATTCTTCTTTAATCTAAAAAAAATATATTTTCTACTGCAATACTAAACAGTTGCAAAACAAGGATATCTAAATAATTGTTTGCAACAGCTTGTATTTAGGTATTGAGAGGAATTGGGCATGGAGTCCCATCCCACCCCGGTAGCAACAGTTTTAAAAAATAGGTTCTTCCTAAAGAACTGTGACTTTTAGGCTTAACTCAACTATTTATTAATAAGAATACATTATTCCGTTTAGAAAACAATATAAACCATTAAGAAAGCAACCAAGAATCAGATTGAAAATTCACTGTGAAAATTAATACTTAGTTACTTTTGCTATAGTGAAACCATCTTTTTCATTCAGAAACTTGTAGGAGCTTACAACTCAAATAGTAAACAGCAACAAGTATGAAGCCATGATGGCTTTACCTGGTGGAACACTCAAAAACTAATTTTATTTTTATTTATAAGATTTATTGAAGGTGTCCCATCCATCCCTGGTCTCCCCTATATTTTTCCGATGATTGTCTCCATTCTAAAAAAAAACTATTCTGAATTTCAAGTTAAAATTTGGCGGTTATGCAAACAAATTTCCATGACTTAAACAGTTTTTTCCCTTTGTTTTCCCTTTAAACTTGATTTCTGGACTCATACCTTTTTTCTAAAACTGACGATTCTTGTCAAAAGTTCGGTAATAGACCTTTAAAAACTGCTTTAAAAGTGTCTTCTCCATTGAAACACCATTGCCATCGTAATAAAGTAAAAAAAAAATTCTGCAATAACTTGAAAATTAGTTTGATTAAAAAATCAGTCCAAAAATCAAATAAATTAGTTTGAATAAAACATATGAAAATGACTTAAGCCACTTTTATTCAGAGGAGTTCCCTCGAGAAAACAGATGAAGATGAGTGGTAAGTTTGAGTTACGCAGCAAGTATATCTTATGAAGGTTTATAATCAAATTATTATACAGGGTGTCCCACGAGAATTGGTCCAACCCCTTTAACTTTTGAACCCCTTCAGATATAGTCATGAAAGTGGGGTCTAGGTATAGTAAAGTGACCATGCTCCATCCAATGAGATAAGTTTCAACGCCCTCTAGCGGAAACTTTAGGAGTTATAATTTTTATTTTGAAAACTATGTGAGGTATGTGAAAAAAGTCAATGACTAAGTTGTAGAGCAGCATCGATTCAGTAGGAAAAGCCACCTTAAGCAGAAAAATATCTTGAATAAAACCCCTTAAACACACGCTCAATTAGGTTGAAATTACGTAGATTTTACTTCTTAAAACGCTCCTCACAAGCGAAAATAAGAAATTTTTATTTTTATGACTTAAGTAAATGACTAAAAGTATTATTAATTTATTAAATTGAAAATTTCTCATTTTTGCCTCGTGAGGAGCGTTTTAAAACGTAAAATCTACGTAAATTCAAGCCAATTGAGCGTGCGTTTTAGGGGTTTTATTCAAGATATTTTTCTGCTTAAGGTGGCTTTTCCTACTGAATCGATGCTGCTCTACAACTTAGTCATTTACTTTTTTCAAATACCTCACATAGTTTTCAAAATAAAAATTATAACTCCTAAAGTTTCCGCTAGAGGGCGTTGGAACTTATATCATCGGATGGAGTATGGTCACTTTACTATACCTAGACCCCACTTTCATGACTATATCTTTAGGGGTTCAAAAGTTAAAGGGGTTGGGCCACTTCTCGAGGGACACCCTGTATATATAAAACTATTTTTACTGATAGAATGTTATAGGGGAGAGTGGGGCACCTTGATACACTTTTCACTAAACAAACTTTATAATACAATGGAATTTATTCAAACATATAGCGAATATATTAAATATAGTCCTTTGCGCATTTGATAAAAATATTTCCAGCCAATTATATCTTACAGGGAATTCATAATTACAAATAGAACATTCTCTTTTAATGTCCCAAGTTGTCCCACTAGTGGCCTACCTTGGGACACTTTCCATATATGTACAAAAACTATAACATTTATTTCAAAAAATGCAAAAATAACGCAAATAGTGAAAAGGCTATGTTTAATAATCATAAATTATAGAACAAATTTTGATTTTAAAATGTTTCACCGATATCCCCATTTTCGTCATGATCTTACTCTTTTATGTTTAGCAAAAACAGAAAAATATATAGATAAACTTTTATAACTTTGTGCTATACATAAATATGCTGCACGGTACTGAAATGCTATACAAAACCAAAGTTTTCCCCTTTCCCTCTTAAGTGTGACAATTTATCCAATCAATTTAAAAATTTTTATTTATCTTTTGTTGTGAAAAGGGTCCTCTAAAGTATCCGGGCCTTAGGCCCCAACTTGTCATAATCAGGCCCTGTGTACTGGAGTATCCAGTACATATTTTAAAGAAATTTTAACCTTACCTCGGGGATCATCTAAGGTGAAGTTTATGTTAAGGAAGCGTAATGGAAGGAGCTTAAATTTGTGACAATATTCTTCAAAGTTGAAACTATCCTTAATTTTTGGACACTAGTGTATTTCTACTCGGACAAATTAACAAAACCCATAAATGAAATGTTTAAGATTTTTAGTTTAAATGTTTTAAAGATAAGTTAGAAATATTTTGCTAACATTAAGCTTTCAATTATGAAATTATCCTTTAAAATTTAAATGACTTTAATATAACTATTTCCTTTCAATTTAACATTTTTAAAGTAAGGTATTTTAGTCGAGTACGAAACGCTCAAACTAAGTACCCTAAATAACTAAAACCACTAATTCACCTGAAAAAAAAAGAAAGGACATGCAAAATAAAATGCCTAGATATATAACAAATAAGATTGAAACAATTTTTATTTACATAAAAACACATTTCAGGTTTCTTACAATACCAGGGAACACAAATTTCAGTTAACATTTACAAAAGATGATTGCAATAACACAGGAGAGATATAACTCATTTTAACACATTCCTATTATTCATATCTTAAAATGAAAAGTATTCACTATAAACTTTATATATTCATGTTACCTTAACTCTCTCGGCACCAGGACATCAAAAAAGTGAAAAAAACTTTTTTTTCTTCTCAATACATCCAAAATACCCCTATAATTCGTCTGGAAATGTTTTTTTTCTTGTGTGCACTCCTTCCTAGTTACTTTAGACTCATATAAGGCCATATTTTTTTTCATTTTAACAGAAAATACTTGGTTTAGAACTTATTAAAAGACATGGTCATAATACTAGAAGGTTACGAAATAAGAAAATATCTACCAACCTATAAAAAAAGTTCTACAGAAGGTATAGTATCTAGCTAGTATTTTCTCTTCACAAGCATCACATCTTAAAATGTAAACATTGAGGTATAAATCACCTTGCTGCGATTTAGGAACGAATTCAGAAACCATGTAGAAGTTTTATATGTCATCATGAATGTATATGTTATATGAATCAGTGAAGTCACTGATGAAAAGAAAATAAATTTGCGTGTTTTACCTACATCATACCAAAATAGAGCTCATAAGTTGGAGCCTCATGAGGCACAGGGTGGCGAGAGGGTTAAATACCATATTTAGGAAATGCTTTTCAAATTTAAACGCCCCAGAATAAGGAATATAACTTTTAATCATTTACTTTATCAAATTTATGTAAGCAGTTTTCAAATTATTTAAAAGACAAATTATAATTCACCTCACAAAAAATGCATTCACACAACTTAAATTTTTAATCCCTTAGATCAATTTAAAACATTAGTATTAATTTATCTAGATAAGGATTTATTCCCTTTTACCCTAATTTAAATGGAATTTTAATTTTTGCGTTGTTAAGTAAGCAGCAATCGTGTGATTAAAAATTAAAAAACTAAAAATTTAAACATGATAGGAAATTTTGATTGAACTCTCAACCAAATACCATGGGGCCCCTTATGGTTTTTGGAAGGAGTATTTTTCCCTTTAAAAAAGGACAATTCGCTAGAAAAAATTTTAGATAATCTATAATAAAGCCAAATAACTTCTAGGTAGTTTTGACTATACATCTTTAGAAAGAGTCCTCCTGCCGCCATGTTAACCCCCAACTCAAATAATGACTGATCAACTCTAGAGTTCTAATTGTTAATATCATTATTAACAGAACCAAAATTTATAATTAGTAGATTATTATTTTAGGATCTAAAAACAATTGCATTAATAATAAAATCTATGGTTGTCAGTCATTATTAAAGTTGTGGGTAAACATGGCGGCTGGAAGACTCATTCTAAAGCTGTTCCGTTTTGACACTACTCATTTAAAAATCTTTTAACTATATTTTTTTTAGATATAAAGTATATAAAATCACGATTACTGCTGTTACAATGTCAAATTTAAAATTAGAACACATTTAAGATTAAAAAATTTAAGTTTTATTTTCAAAAATTAGATACGATAGAAAAATTCACAGATGAGTTATAAATATAGTGAAAATGTAATAGGGATTTGTAATATATATTTGTTTAGTTTTAGAAAAACCTAGGAATTAGTAATTACTTCTGTAATTAGATTTTAAATTTAAAGATGGATTTAGAAGACTTTTTCCAAAAATTTGATACAAAGATACGATGTCTAGCGATATATAAAATAATAAAATATATAATATAATGATTTACTATACATTAACATTTTAATGACGAATACAAAAAACTATGTGGTTGAAAGTAAATTAAATTATAATACTTTCCCTTTTAAGTATTTACAAAAAAAGAAATACTTAAAGTTACCTCACTAACATTTCTACAGGCTTATTAACATTTTTATCCCTTAATAGCTAGCTTTTATAATACAAAACATTAACTATAAAAACATTTGTTGTATAAATGCAAGAAAATTAAAATATGTATATTCTTTCAAATGTTTCAAAAATAAGCATCTACAATTATCTTAACAATTTCACAATTTGGCTTATCACTCAGTCAGATTTTCAATTTATACATATTACAACTTTCAGGATGTAAAGAAATAAATACATTACCAAGTTTATTGCATGTATAACTAACTATACGTTGGTAGAACTACCTTCTTATAAAAGGTTGTTAAATTCTTTCGTAAGTATCACAAGCAATAACAATTTACAATGAAAGATATCCTAATACAAATCACGATACAATTTTACAATTGAAAAAAGAGTTATACAGTGACTCATAGCATTTTTTAACACAATAAGTTCTAAAAACACTTTTCGCTTTTTATTTAAGATAATCCTAATTAGTTTAAACAAATCGTTTAATTTTATTAATTTAGGGAGAATTTTGTAAAAAAGCAACAATTTTGCAAAAGCAATTTTGAAAAAAAATCTTAATTTATTTAAAATCAATTGATCATGTGCAAAAAAGAAGAGGGTACTTGAAAGAATACTTAGGTCTTTAGAGCTTAAAATTCCAGTTTAACCCACTTCCCCGGGTAAGGCCATGGGCAGAAAGTAAGCTGAGGCAAAATACCCTTATTTCTCCAAGCGAACTTGGTCCTCATTTTATCGACCCTGAAGGGAGAAAAAGCTGTGTCCGTCTTTTCAAACCGGAGAAGAGAAATCTGAGCATTACCAAATACGGCGCAGGGCTTCTAACAATTAATTTAATTACTAAAAAAGTTTTCTTAATTTGGTAAAACGTTTCTTCACTTTTACTGTGGTGATGACCATTTCTTAAATTTCAATCATAATAATTAGTCTAAATATTAATTAGTCTTAAATTGAAGAGATTCAATCATAATCTCATTTGCTATCAAATATTGAAATTTTATTGATTAATTTTTGAGGGAATTTTAGGGGAAAGTTTTGGGGGGAATTCCTTCATCCAAATGCACATGGGCCGGCTCCATGACATTTGTCTGAAGGAATTGCAACGCAAGTCGAACTTGTTCGAAAATTTATATAAATATAGGGCTTATGAGTACACAGCAAATTTTTAAGGGTAAAAATTATTTTCACCTTAAAAATATTTTTTAAAAATTAATTTAAGTCATGCAACCGTTGTAAAAGTGAAGAAACCTTGAAAAAATATTTTCTTTTTAGAAATTAAGTGTTTTTGATTCTATGAAAACAGTCACCGAAGGAACCTTTAAGACTTGTTTTCAAAATGGATCAATTGTTTACAGTAGCAAATGAGGACATGGTCTGAATTGAATTAGGATATTAGAATTTTAATTACGAATTACTTTAATTAACAATTAATTTTGATTGATCAACTTTTTAGAGATATCTTTAAATTGCAACATGAACCAAAATTATTTTGGAATATAAAACTCTAGGTTCTAAGCCTAAAAAATTTCACATATTCAAAAATCCACAACATTTGTTATGAATTCAATCATTGATAATTAATTAAAAGAATATAAACCCTAACTATGCCACACTATAGTCTGTACAGTTAGAATAGGAGCTGAGAATGTATTAGAAGCAGTTACTATTGTAGTTATTATCGAAAGATTCTTATTGTGCAATGATCAATCAATCAAAATCGAAGTCTGCCCGGGCCTAGAGGCCCATCAGGCGGTGCCGTTTTTGTAGCCTTTGGGCCTGGGGTGCTAATTACTAGCGTGTGTCCAGGCCGATTGGCTAGCCCAATGCTGAACCCCCAGTTGATTCCCCAAGCGAGGTTGGTCCTCATTTATCGACCCCGGAAGGATGATTGTGCAATGATAAGGCAGTCTAAACAGAAGTAGTTAAAAATAGTGTAAAAGAATCGGTCACTGAAGTTGCGTGATGAGCGTTATTAGGTGTTATTGAGTGTTTTTGATCCTGTTTCAGTAGTGTTCGGCAACTACTGGTCAAAAAAGTAGTTAACTACCAACTAGTCTGGGCAAAAGTAGTTGTAACTACTAGTTAACTACTATTCCTTGGAAGTAGTTGTAACTAGTAGTTGATTATTTCCCAAAGTAGTTAACTAGTCTATTTAATTTCATAAGATATTTTCCCCCAAATTTTCGATTACTTTTTCTTACCTATAGCAAAAATATCAAGGTTGCCAAATATGAAAATGTATCACGAAAAATGGCATTGTTAGAAGATTTAACATATTTAAAAAAAATTTGATCTTTCAATATTTTTTGAAGTAGTTGAACTTTTTGAAAGTAGTTGGAGCTAGTAGTTGGTGAAAAAAGTAGTTAAACTACTAGTTCAACTACTCTAAACCAAAAGTAGTTGAACTACTATTTAACTAGTAGTTACAACTAGTAGTTAACTACTTTTCAACTACTTTTAGTTAACTAGTGCCGAACATTAGTTTTCAGCCCCCTATTCTAAATGAATAAACTATAAGAACCTGAAGACAATGTTAGATGAAACCATAGCATTGGCAAACAAATCAGTCATTTTAACAAAAGTATATGTAAAATACTTACTTCAAGTTTACATGACTGCATTCAAAATTTTAAGATTACTTCAAAATTTCGATTTATCAGAAAAAAAGGCTTAAAAAGACAGATATACACTTTTCAAATAAACTTTAAGTATTTGGTTCTTTTCCCTCCATACATGCTTGTCAACCCAATGGCTTGCTTCAAAATACGACAAATATAAAGATCTTATAGAAACCTTAGCTTTCATCATTCTAAACCTTTTAAACAATGGTCACCTAATCTTTAGAACCAAAGCTGCTTTTATAGATTTTTTTAATATTTATGCACGCGTAATACGACTTAGTCTAGGCGTCAAAGAAAATGAACTAAAAACTATTAAAAAAAACTTTTTGAAGCCCTAGTTGGGTGTTTTTTTTCCTAAGTTACTAATCGGTTGTAACATAAGCTTTATAGCCATTTAGGAATGTTTACTTATCATATGTTAAAATATTTTATAACTATTACTAAATTATATGTAGAGAAAAGAAATTAAGATCCATATTAAAAATTGAGGTATTTTAATATTTGAAAATATTTTAATAAATAAATTTAATTTTAAAATTATTTCAGAAACACTAAATTTCCAAGCTCCCCTGTATAAAAATTTTCAATACAAAAAATTTTAGATATTACGCAAAAATTTAATTCTAATAACCAGTAATCTATATTTAATTTTACTAAAATTTTACGCATTTTAATACTAATTTTTTTTAAACTACTAATAATAATTCAATACAATTTTTTTAACTTGTGCTTGAAACCCTATACTTTTACTTGGTATACTTAAAATCTTGTAAGCATATTTGTCAATATTTGTATTTGTATTTTAAACCTAAAGAGCTCGAATTTTAAATATTTAATACAAGAAATATTTGACCAAATTTGAATGTTTGCTTTCACTCCAAATTATTAATTAGTTATATCCTCAACTACAGTTTAACAATTTATTAACTTGTTCATTTTAAAAATTTGATCAAGATATCTAAAAAATGTTAATGTTAACATGAAATTAAGTTATTGAAAATAACTTAAGTTTTAACATTTAAGCTACTTATATGCTTACTGGTAATAAAAATAAGATTTTGAAGTTATTGGAGCATGCAAAAAATGGAAATGGTTTTGAGGAAAATTTACTACCAAGTTAAAGTCTAGCGAATCACCTGTTCTAAAGTAATTGAAAATATTCTTAAAATTAGTTAAATGTTTATAATCATAAATTACTCTATAAACTTAGTTAACTGCCAAGTATATTAACACAAAAATAATTTTACTAACTAAAGTAAATGTACCTTGTTGAAAAAGCAAAGTCGAAGTTAAAATGAGAAATAACCAATTATAACTTAGTAACTAACTTTCATCCTTAAAAAAAGATGAACTTTTAACTAAAAAGTAAATTAAGAATTAAAATAACCTGCTAAGTATTTAAATCAATAAATACATATAGGGTAAAATTATCTTAAGATTAAGATCATTCTTTAATTGCTTGAAAATTTAAGTTATTATAAAACAAATATGTAAAATATACATTGGAGCGATGAAAACATTATTTAACATTAATACATTTGCTTTGCGATTGTGAAAATATTTTAAAAAGCTTTTGAAATTTAGAGTTCTAGGATAAAACGATTAGTTATGTTTTTATGCAAGTGTGTAAATTTAATTTTTCGGTGGATAATGCGAATAGTGTAATGATTACTAACGTAAGAATAACTAATGGAATCTACAAAAAAATTCCATATTATCCCACTGAAGAAATGATGAGCAAAACATTTTCGTATTTTGGCACAAACTTTTTTTTAACTTGACATTCGAAACAGTATAACCAGCAAAAACTTTTCAAAAACAATTATTTACATTACCAATTATGGAACAGTTCTTTTGAGGTAGCAAAAAAATGTATTGTATAGTGTTATTGTGTTTATTACACTTGCATAGGATTACTTCATCTACGTTAAGCAGTTTAGTCGGGTTTTTTGTCCTTGTTTTTAAGGACAATAAATGAATTTGTAGTGTATGCTTTCAGCTGGGTTAAGTTACAAAATTTAGTGTAGCATCTATTATGCTAGTTCACCAAAAGCTAAAAATTTTTTAATTTCTATGGTTTTTCCATCTTTTCCATTAATACATATTCATTTTTTTTCCAATTATTTCAGGATGGAATTATGTCGATTATCACCAATAATGGGTAATTGCAGTCAAAAAATTTTTTAATCCTAATGTTTTCAGAATGGCTTAAAACCTCCAAAAAAAATTTTTATTTACCTTTCAAAGCCCTATATTTTAAATATTTTTCAATTAAAAATATCTTAATTTCTGTCAGAGCTGAAACAGCTTGTGACGTTAAATGTGCCTTTCTTCCGCTTGTTGTTATCATCCCGCTTTTTGAAAGACTGAGCTCTAATTTTTTTTTTACAGCCTAGTGTTTCGATGAAAACTGTGTTTCCCACATTTCCAAGAGACATGTGACGTCACATTGTTGGAAGCTTTCTGTATTAAAATATGTCATAATTAACTGAAAAAAATTTGTGGGAATAGACAAGCGCATTTTTGGAATTGGGAGAGATTTTTTAATAAATTAAAATTTAATATTTATAAAGAGATGCTGCAATTCTCCATTTTGGCAAAAAAGGATACATGCTTAAGATGGATTGAACACATGTTAAATATATTAATACTGATATGTTGACGATTTTTTTAAATGTTTTAATTTAATCTGTAATAAATTTCTACCATCTCCACATATTGAGATCTCTGCATTACAAAATGAAAATATTATCTACGAAAAAGCTTTAAACAAGTTGCATATTTAAAAATTATTTAACGTTTACAAATTCCATTTTGAAATTTTAAAGATATTTAACGAATACCCTTAAGAAACTAAAAATTTACGACTAGAAAAATAACTGTCAGCAGTATTAATATTGTAAAAAGTGTATAAATAACTTAATCACGTACTTTTATGCAATAAAAATATTTATTTCACTTTGAGGTTTTAGTTCTTAACATCAATGTATATTTATGGCTTAAAATTTCAGTTTAAATGAGCGGTTTTTTGTAGAAAATAAAAATATCGAGAAATAATATTTATTCTTAAACGTTCTAAAAAATATTAGAGTTTCACCATTACGGTAGAGATTATTTCTTTTAATTGATATCTTTTCTTCAATTGTAAATATAACTAAAGTTAAAGGAATTTATTCTTATTATCAACTCGACAACATAAATGAATTATTAATCCAGAACATTTGCGACATTCTTTCACATAAATTCCCATGGGTCGACCTGCATGGCATTTATGTGAAAGATTGTTCTCTGGAATTAATTTTATGTTTAAAAAATTGGATTCATTTATGTAATTAACAGATTTATTTAATGAATGAAATTAATTTTAAATCAAAAACTGTATAAAGAAACATAAAAAAGAATTAACATGATTATGACTCCTTCAAATATAGGTCTAATAAAAATTATAAACTTCTTTTTAATAAGTGACTCTAGTAATACAGTTCATTACAGATATGTCAGTTTAACTGTATCTGCAACTTAGATGTAAACATTCATGACAAAATTAGAGCGAATTTTGAACTTGAAAAATTCTTTCACTTTCATGCCATGGGTACCTACATGGCATTTCCATGAAAGAATTTTTTTACTTGCACAAAATTTCTAGAAAAAATATTTAGTTAAAAATTAAAAGCGAATGAGGTACTCCAAATATCGGTAGTTTAAAAGGTTTTAGTGAATTCACGATAACCAATACCGTAAAAGTGAAACAAAACTTAAATTATGTGTGTGAAAGCAATTCAATAATAATCCCTTATAATTTCAATGCTGAAAATTACGAGTAATAATTTTAGCTCTAGCAATTTTAATCTACGTTTAAAAGTAATCTGTTTTAAATATATCACTGATAACGTTTTAAGGAACTGAATTTGAAATAAAAATGTCAACCCTGTATTTGTAATATACAACTCTATTATTGGGAAAAATAATTTTTATGAAGAGAATATTTCCATTTTGAAAACAGAACCTTTGTTGTATAATACAACTTCCGAACAAAGAATCTTTTACAAGAATTTAGAGCTCTTAGAAGAGCTTAAGAGCTCTGGCTCTGTCGTCTTGAAAATAAAATACGGAAATTTTAATTTCATCCAATATTCGCACGTGCATTTATTTAGTGTTTTTATGTATGTGAAAATTAAAATGTAATATCATTTTTATATTTATTCTAATTCCTGTTTTGTTCCTAAAATTTTGTACATAAATGTACTTAACTTTGTAAGTTTTAACTTATATCAGTGTAATTTGTTTCATTGATATAAATTTCATTATTAACGACGTAGAAGATGGGAAGAATATAAGTTTACTGCTAAAATTGAAAACTAATGGTTAGTGCTATCTCAATACGTTCTAACTCGTAAAGAGGACACCGAGAAATTTTTTCAGCATACCTACATATTTATATTAATTTGTTTTTTCAAATTTATAAGCTTTGCAGTATACTACTTAAAATTAATGATATATTATCAGTCCTTGTACACTAACCTAAAATACACTTCAGTTATTTAGAGACTGGTATATATAACACTTAAAACTACGTAAACAGCCTGTAAAACTTTTATGAAACATTCTAAAATAAAACTAACAGCTAAATTTTTATAAACATTTTAAGGTAAAGAATTAAATAAACTAAAAGTTGTCTCAGTGATCTCCAGCTAAAAGTAAAAAGTAGTGGTTCTCCATATAAGCCACAAATACAAAAATCTGTTTTTAAATAAACTTTCTAAGCATAGTATAAGGTTTTAGTTGAATTTAAAAATTTGCAAACCAGAATGTGTCGAGGAAATTTAATGTTTGAATTTTATATATATATTTCTTCGGAAAATGTAATAGGGTATTAGCCAGCCAAAAATCAAGTTCTTCTCAAAATCGGCTCCACCGATAGCAGTCACTAAATTCAGTTTGTCCCTAACGCCCTACCTATTTAAGTCCACGAACACTAGAGGCAATCTTGTCACCTTCTAAAGCCCTAAAGGAGAAAGTTTAAGTTCCCTAACCGATTTCAGAGAGACAGAGAAAAGATAAGAGATACTAAGGGAATCCATGTTTTACATTATATACTGTAATTATCAACGGAAACCACACCTTTTAGTTACAACTGAGATCACTAGTTCGAAGATTCAATTGTTTAACTAATATTCTACTCCATGTAAACATAAAAAGTGTAACTTTTACATATTAATATTGTCCAGTTTAATTTTCTTTGATTTTTGTGCCCTAAAGTAGACTTGTTCATTAGCAAAAAAAGTGTGTGAATAAAAAAATAACTATACTTAGTTTGTAACTGTATAAAATACCTCAAAAACTGGCAAATCTTGAATGATACTAAAAATTAAAATATTTAAATCAAAAGACGAATATTTTTAAAGGTTTTTCAAAACAAATATTCCGGAAATGTTTCACTGATTTTCTTCCAATCTAAAAACTATCCTTGCAAACAATCTTTTTTAGAATTTTACAAAATTTATAAAAAGTTTAACTAAAACCTTAAAATTGTCAATAAAACAGAAACTTTATTAAAAGTACAATTCAAACGATTTAAGTATGCTTTGAACACACATTATAAGCGACTATTTCCTGTTCGTATTTTCTCTGAATGTCATGTGAATCGTCTAGTTTCAAAACCAGGTAGATCCATTTTGGCACAGCTTTAGTAAGAGTCAACGCGGTCGCCAAATGGAAGACAAGTTGGCGCTATATCACAGCCGGTCACCCGTTCTGGCCGTCATGTTTTACCACGACTCAAATGCACTTAATAAAGTTACGAAATATAATTTTGTTCTTATTTTTAAATTAGATAGTTACCGGGGATCGAAATATGTATCTCCCGCATGCAGAGCATGCACCATACCGCATAGCCAGCGGAATATACTGAAATCGTAATAACTTGTTATAACGTCCTTTTTCTTGGGTTAATCTTAATTTGAGTCGTGGTAAAACATGGCGGCCGGAACGGTGACCGGCCGTGATATAGCGCCAACTAGTCTTCCATTTGGCGACCGATTCGCGGTTTCCAAATGGTCAACCCTTTTATCGAAGCTGTGTCAAAATGGATCTACCTGGTTTTGAAACTAGACGACTCATGTATCTTATGAGCCGTGAAGATCTAACACTGCATAGATTTTTTTTGTTGGTCCGTGGTAAGTTTAAAATGTTAAAATTTGGCCTTTAACAAGTTAAAAAAAGAGTTTAAAGTGGCTATGGTTTAAGTTTTGCAGTCCTGCTCTAACTACTGGCCCAGTAAGCCGGCAAAATATTAATACTATCTTAATATAATTTAGATGGCAAAATTTAAACTTTTCATTCGATCTCATACATAGAATAACTAAGAGGCCATTCACATATTGCGTAAACATCTTTCGTGTGATTTTCGAACCCTCCCCCTTGTCAACAAAGAAAAAACCCGAATCGGAAAATTCCTCGCTAATTAACTGGCACCTATCATTTTTTCCCACAAAACTTTTAATAATGATTATGTTTTAAAAGCTCATTCCCTAAAGAAAATCAACTTTGACTAAACAGAAAAAAATAATCAAAAAATTAATTGGTTAGTATCTAGTCGGTTAGTATAGTTTCATTAATTAAATTAATTTCGCCCCCCAAGCTACAAAAAATTCCCCCTCGAAAGAATTTCCATGCCTCACGTAGTCATCTTTCATACCCGCCACCCCTTGTCAGCAAAAATGAGAAAATAACCTCCCACCCAGATGCTTACGCAATGTTCGAATGGCCCATATTATTATTTGGGTGTTTCTAATTATAAAACAGCTGGAATATTGAAGCATCTATAACTACACTTTTATGCTTTACAAAATGACCAATACTGAATGTTAATAAATATCTTGAGGCTAACCCGTTTTACACTACTATTGTCAAAACGGAATTTTGATTGAGATTTAATAATAGAATGGTACTTTTTTAGGGTTCATTTTTTGCCATTAATTTATCTTATTTTTATGAAGAGTTTTGTATTAATTAGCTGTCACAGTATAGATCAGTAAAAGAAGTTTGAAGGTAAGTATTTGGGATATGTATGTACTCGATCAACTGCGTTTGTATTTTTTCTTGTTCTGTTCTTTTGTTTGTCCAATAAAATTAAAAAAAATTAATTAAAAAGTTATACAAGGATTTTTAAAATTAATTTCAAAATCAGGCAAACATACTACCACTAAAATTCTTTTCGTATAGTAAGATTTTTTTAAATAAATAAATTTGGAGTTAAGTTAAATAATAACAATTCCATATATGTGAATTTATAATTATTCCTTGTAATAATTTTTGAAACATTCAAATATATCATTTCTCTAAAAATACTACTACTGATTCCAAACAATAAGAAAAAAATTCCCTATATAAGAGGTATAAATTCACAAAATCCGATTTTCCAATCAATGTTATGGGGCAATGCGATAACTATCGGCATTATTATTAATGCCCGATTCATCATAACTCCCGTCACAATGAGGTATTCTCATGTTTTAAGATTAAATTTTATTAAAATATTATATAAAAAAACCACGAAGAATGAAGTTTACATTAAGTATTTTCGTAGCCTAGTTTCTGATGCATAAATTCTTGAAATTTCGTTTCTTGTTCGGGCGTGAAAACACTTTCGAATCACAAATCATGAGCTGTTAGGTCACATCCAATAGAAGCCCGTTCTCTAATAACGTGACTTTTGACTTTTTGGCAAAATTAAAATTGAATTTTCAATAATTTAAAACACATTTTTAAACTTAAGTCAGAAATTTGGAAGTATTAAACCATAATGTATCAAAAAAGTATAAATCAAGCAAATTCCTTACTCATGCAAATACCTCATTATACCAAAACAGTTGAGCCAAATGTACTACAAAACTTTAACAGTAAAGATCAACTATTCTAGCAATTTCAAAAGACGGGTAAAGTTGGTCACTTTTAATGGACTTTATAAAATAAGATATTCACCAATAGCTTTATTTTGGAAATGAATTATAAAATAGAATATTTGAAGTATAGATATAATCTGAATTTCATCATTTTTTGTATCGGGCTTTTTTAAGGATATTGCTAACTAGAATTAAGAAATATTTTGCGTTAAAAATTTTTGGTTGTTTATAACTTTTGCATGCTTGCCAATATTTTTAACTCGTAACTTTAAATTAGTACTACTATTATTTATAACAAAAAAAATAATTTTCAATGTATTTCTTGTAATAATGGGCATAAAATGGTTCATTTTTAATTCAGTTAATGGGACATTTTAAGTTAAAATATTATCAGAAGAGTTCAAAAATTTTTGGACTTAATATTTTAAGCATATCTAGATAGAATCAAGGTTTGGATTATGTAATTTCCTGGGTCGTGTCTTCAAATTTAGACCTGAATAATTTAAGAACATTGTTATGTTTACAAAACCAACTGATTCAGGTTTTCATAGGAACTCGTAGTAGATCAGAAAATGCATTAGATTTAGCCTAAAAATATATTAAAAGTTCTCCTCGCCTGATAGAACAGTTTAAATTATAATAGGGTACTAGTGAAAATATTTTCTACCTTTAATGAAAACTCCAGAGTTAATTTTGATAGGGATTTTAACTAGAATACTAAGTTGATAAAGAGTCATTTTCACCGTTTAAGTAAAATCGAGATTTTTCCATAACTAAAGTAAAGCCAATTTATATTAAATTAAGCTTAAAATAAAGGTAACGCTCACGTATAAGGATTTTTTAAAATGAACTTCAATACCAGGCAAAAATGCTACTAAAATGTTTACAATTTTCCTTAAAGTTAAAGTGATATTAAAAATGCTGACATAATAAACAATTTTTATTAAACAATAATATTTTACTGTTTTTAAACAATCCGAAATAAGGTTTTATTCCGATTTACATTTTATGAAAAAAAAAATATTTTTTAAATATTAAACATATGATTACGACAAAATTCTAAGTTAGACCTGAGGATAATTTATCAATTATTAATTTAGGATAATTTACTAATTATTAATAATTATATATCTATGGTTGTCAGCCATCATTTGAGTTGTGAGTAAACATGGCGTCTAGAGGACTGGAAAGTTTTAATCCGAGATTAAGTAAATTAATTGTAAGCAAGCCATTTGTAACAAACATGCGAGAAGGTAAAAAATCCTACCAGCTATGGGACTGGTCCAGACGTGGCTTGTCTATCAACTTGCAGGTTCTCTGAGGCTAATTTCCTGGTACTGAGAAGTAGCGACGTAAAATATCTCCGGCGATCAAGTTCCTTCGCGCCAGCCACTCATACCAGGCCTCAATATTCGGAACAAGAATCTGAAAGAAAAGCGGACATCAAATTGTAACGAAGCTTCAACTCTAACACCATTCAAATCGTTCGTAAATACGCTTAATATACGTGGATTTAAAAAAACTAATATATTAAAATTGAATCTCTTAATTTCACTTAAAATTCAGACACCTCGCGGGGAACTACTTTCTTTGGTTGCTCTCAGCATATTTCTACAAGCTCAAGTTAAGTTGCAACTGAGTATACCAGTCAAACGTAGTGTCAAACAAACAGATTAGTGTCAAACCTGTGACAATCGTTCAGATTCGAACTTGTTTTCAAAGTTTGTTTTTCTGACAGTGTGTTTTTCTTGTGGCTGTCTGATTATATTTGAATTTGTTATAAAAGTGGTTCCGCAATGAATGTTGCTTAGAAAAGCAAATCCTAAACATGAATTTTATGGAGTATCGGGGCTACATTTGAAAACATAATTACAATTATTATATTCTTATATTCTATATAATTACTAATAATATATTATTACTAATACTCTCTATATTACAATAATGAGGAAAGTTGCATGATTTTTTTTTATTTTTTTAATCGATTCCTCTTGCAAAAATAAGCAACTACCCAAAATTTGAGGCCGATCGAGAAATTTTTTGATTGCCAAAAAAATTAACAAAAATCCCCTTTTTAAAAGCGCGCGAAAACGCCAAGAGTTTGGATGTGACGTCATCGTATATTAAACATTGTTGTAAAGCAATGGAGTTGATGGTATTATTGTTGACGTCATCTTATAGTTTAAACAATAAACGTTTTCAGTCACGTGTTTTTTTCTCGACTTTTAAATTAAAATATTTAATTACCTGTACATTTTTTTGAAAAACTGACTAGATATTTCATTTTACCATA